>JABCKS010024857.1:2670-138849 GCA_018851325.1 Termitomyces sp. DKA19 | reverse complement strand
GCAATGTATAGACAAAGACCAAGCTGGCAGAAATATTGGCCAGCTGGGGTTCATGTCCAAGAAGTTCATAAATGCACAGCAAAACTATGCTATGCATAAATTAGAGACATTAGCTATTCTAGAAGCCCTTCTAAAATTGGAGGGAACCTTTTACAGCAAAGACAAGCTCTCTGCAGAAGTGTTGAGTCAGCTAAAGGACTATAAGTCCTTCTGGCTGAAGGATAGTCTCCTGTAAACAACCAATGTCATGTGCTATGAGGTACTTTGTATACCTTGTGATCAGGACATGGTCACCAAGCTGGTGGACTAAGCTCACTATGTGGTTGGGCACTTTAGTGCCCAACAAATGATGGAGTACATTTATCAGTGGTTGCAGACATGCAAGTGTTCTGCACTACCTGCTAACTATGCTAGCAGACAAAAGGGAGCAATCAGCTCCCTTCAGGGAAATTACCTTCTTTGCCCATCCCAGTAAAACCTTGGGACTCAATTGGAATAGACTTTATTGGTCCCTCTTCCAAGTCCAAAGAGTATAACTACCTATAGATAGTTATTTGTTGCATAATAAATATGGTGTACTTAATACCAGTGCACACAACTATGACACTATCACAGCTGTCATAGATTTATATGAGAAAGATTGTGAGACTACATGGTCTCCCAAGCTCTATTGTCAGTGACTGTGATTACAAGCTCACATCAAAATGGTGGCATGAACTACATATGTTATTAGGAGCACAGCTCCTAATGTTGACATTCTTCCATCTATAGATAGATAAGCAGACCTAGTGACTTTTCCTACTGATCTTGTGTTTAGTGATTTATTGTCCTTGTTCCTATCTCTTTTTCCCATCCCTTAGTGATGTTTGCTTCCCTCCTTACCAATCCCCTTTTATCCCTATTGCTTAGTCCTCCCTTAGTCTTAGCAACTCCTCTCCCCCACTCCTTTGGTAACTCTTTTGTCTTCACCCCATTCCCCTTTTTATCTCTTCTAACTTAGCAACCTTTCATTAGCATCTAGCAACTTAGGCTGGCATTAGCAACATTCCCTACTTGCACTCCCCTTCCCTTTCACTACATCTTACAGCTCTTGTTTCTCTGGGACATTTACTGACTTGCCCTCACACACATTTCCTACTGCCAGCTGCCCTATCTGTTTGCCAGTGCATATAGGTTTTCTTTTGATTTCCTGCATGGCAGCTAGGTAGCATAGGAGCACATCAATGGTCACACTGAGTTTAGAGTCTCAAGGTAGGACTATTGTAAGTCCTCTATTGTAATAGCTGTCTACTCTACACATAGGTAGGACCTTGATACTGGAGGTAGCTTGGAAAGTATTGGGAGTAACTGAATAGTTTTGGGATCATTAGGAGTAAGTTTTACTGTATTGAATAGATCAAATAAAGTGACCTGCGTCACGGTACCGCTCCAGTGAGCTCTCAGCATCATAAATATGTCCAGCAAATAATGACACATTTATTGCTGGAAGCAGGGTGCTAAGAAACTGCCCTCAAATGAGAGAGGGATCCACCTCTAATATGAGGGAGTATGTGGGAACTACAGGTACGCATTATACAGAGTAGAAGTTTACATATTCATAAGAATTCATTCTGCTTGTGAACCCTCGAAAGTTATGAACCTCAACATATCCGATTGATAAGTTGGCGTGTGTGACGGTAGCTCGCCTAATGTGGCATAGGTAACGGCACACGATTGAATCCCCACTATAGAACTGGGGCAAGTCTTGTATTTCGTGAAAACTACTGGACCAAGTGACATGTATCAATATATATAGCACTATTGAGAACGATCCGGAATACTCATGAAAGTAGGTCGAGAAACAAGAGGAGTGGACGAAGTCAGCCTTAATTTCAACAGGAGAATGGATGTTGTATCCAAAGATCAATCATGGTGCCAACTTGAATGGTGTTAGGTCAATATCAGATCCATCAACCATACTGAAAGAGTGCACGGAAATTGAAAGTCATCCAAGACTCCCTATCAAAACTTCACGCTGATATGTCGGATAATTCTCTCGATGTGTGCCAATTGAGACAGTATACACTGATGACGTTATACCTGGCGCACTACCTACAAGAATTAGAGATACATATAGAAAGGAAAATCATTATTGAGATGACACAGTGTTGTACAATATATCCCTTTGAGTATATCGGACTAAAATTACTCTCCAAAGACCTGGTGCATGAAGATTCTCTTGTGCAGCTTCCCACCAGCTTCTTCAATCTTCTGAATTTCTTCGGCTCTGATCTCTGGAACAGCTTCAACAGTTAGAAACTCCTTGATTCGCGACACCTTGGACGTAGTTCTACAAGATAACGAGTGACAAACACTGATTCAGTCTCTGCGTCATGAGAGAAGGGAAATTACTAACGTCACGACAATCATGCCTTTCTGTATGAGCCACTTGCTCAGAATTTGACCGTATGTCACCGGTTGGTCATAGGTCTTGTGTATTCTCTCGCAAATATTGGCCAGGACTTCATCAACAGGACCCTTTGGCACACGAGCGACTGGGGTTTGACCACCATAAGAAGCAACAATGATACCCCTCTCCTTACAAAATCTCACAATGGGCTCGGCAGCCTTCCAAACATAAGGATGGAGCTCAATCTAAAATGATGTAAAGACAAAAATAGTCAATCTGCAGAGAACGAACCTGGTTAACTGCAGGGACAACTTCAGCGCTTTCAAGGATGTTCTCCAGATCTTCAACTCTGAAGTTGGAAACACCAATGGACTTGGCCAGGCCCTCCTTCTTGATGCCCTCCATAGCCTTCCACAGGTCCCTCAACTTTCCCTCCTGATTAGCCGGATAGGGACTATGGATCAGAAATAGATCAACATAGTCGACCGCAAGCTTTCTCAAAGACTCCTCGAGTGCCCGTTTCACAGTCTGACCAGGACTCAAGACTTGCAACTTTGTAACAATAAAGAGCTCCGATCTCGGTTTCCCCGATGCTCTGACACCCGCACCAAGGCTCTCCTCGTTGTCGTACATCTGAGCTCCATCAAGATGAGTGATACCATTCTCAATTGCGATGCGAATGGAATCCGCTGCATCCTTTCTATAGAGGGCCGTACCGGTGCCAAAGGCCAGCCATGGAACAACAGTTCCGTCGTTGAGAGTGATAGTAGATATTGTGGACATTGCTGCTGGGAAAGGGAGCGAAAGGGCTACTATACTTATGATACTGTGGTAGAACCCGGAGTCAATCACGTAATCGACGCTATCTGGTAGCAATCACAGGCTGAATCAGCTTAAAGAAAGGTGTAGTCAGACTCAGCCGCGGTGATCTCAAGTTCGAGATTGGAGGACCAGCCCTAAAGTACTCCAAACAATAAAAAAGCACACCAAATGACTGATGTCTGCTATCTCAATTTACAGGCACTATTATACCACATGTTCGGCTACTCTGTGTACCGGTAGTCCTTCATCATGGTCGCCTTAGATAAATGGTGCCACATTGGCTGAATATCCTGGATGTTTCCCATTGTGGATGGCTCAGTCACTCTAGGTTCCGACACTATACAGGCAATCTATGTAATGCATTGTGATAGGAATCCACGATATTCAACCCAAGAACATTGTTTGATTATTTATTGACATTCTCTGTCAATTCTGTGCGTCCATCGAAATCTTATCCCCCTATAAAGTTTTAAAGGATGAGCTCATTAACATTTCCTAACAAGTTTCTGTTCATGACCCATACCTCATTGTTATGATCATGCGAGGCAATATCACTACCATTGTCATTGTCGAGGACGAGTAGGGTAACGACGTGGGAGTTGGGTCATCTGTTCTGAGTATGATATGTAAAGCTGAATTAACAGACCGTGCTTAGCGAAGACAGATGTACCACCGAAAAGCATAAGGGCAGTGACCAGCGACCACCGAGGATGTATTAGAAAGTTTTCAATCGAGTTTGAGCTCGTAGGGACGGACAGTTGCAGGCATGACTATGCCAGCGCGTATGTCGACATGGTAGACGATTCCGTGCCAAAAACAGTACCAGGTGAATGTACACGGGCCGGTTGATTTATATACTTCGTTCTCAGAACAAACTGTGACATATACTTACCGATGTGACCATAGCTAGTTATTACCGTAGGTAGACATCAAAATGGGATATAGTGACAAGAGTCGGACACGATGACGGCGACACTCGACAAGAAACCATCAGTCCATTGATGAGTGACAGAAGTGCGAAGCGAATCTACTTGCTGAGCACACTATTAAATTTGGAACTACATTATCACTACCACTCCGGGGCCTTCCAACAAATAGTCTACTGTAACAGACGGAGAAATGTCTTTTGGACCACGAGCAAAACAGTCATACACCGTTTTCCCAGGAGCGAATCAAGACAGCTTGAGAGATGTTCCTGCGGACGATAATATGAAAGCATGCTCTGCGCAGACTCGATAAAGAATCGTTCCACTGAGTCCGGTTCAACCATGACTTCGGTACCTGGGATTGACAGATTGCTAACCAGATCGAATTGAATCAAGGCAAGTGATATTCTGGATTGACGATCAATATGTGCATCGCCTATTCAAACTTGTGCCAAAGACAGTGGATTTCTTGAGATTATTTAAATTAATACATATGAATATTGGTTATCCTGAGCTAAGTAGTTGCATGTGGGAAATAATTACGTCAGACTATACAGCTCAAGCCACCGCGCCAGAATGGGAAGGTCCAGTGTGTGGTGCTCGCGGAATACGACGCTCCTCAAGATCAGCAATGGCCCCCCCCACCACGTATGTCCGTTCGTTGTTCCAACTACCCTTTGTAACTAATCTGACTACTTCCGTTTACTTAGCGTCCCCAGTGCTTCGGTTAGAAACACCTTCGGTTAGAGTTGCGTGCCCGGTTCACTCACCTTTTTTGTAGGCTATCGAAGTCCCGGAGACTCTCCTTAAGAAACGTAAGCAAAATGAAAAGGCTCGAGAGGAACGCCTTGCCGCTGCCGCTGCTGCACGTAAGGTAGGTATTAGTTTGTTTGTTGGAATTGAACACGTTATTATGATGCATACGATCTATTCGAATGACGGCTAGTGGAATATTCTGCAATGTTGCCTTCAATTAACCATCTTTCGGGACTGAATTTCTGCTTCGCATTTTTATACTTTCTAGCTCGATACTGATACTCGGGTCTTTAGGCTCAAAAGGCCAAGCGAACGGTCATTTTCAAGCGGGCCGAGTCTTATGTGAAGGAGTACGAGCAGAAGGAGAGGGAGGAGATTCGTTTGAAGCGAGTTGCACGGGCTGCCGGTGATTTCTACGTGCCTGCTCAGCCCAAAGTCTACTTTGTCATTCGTATCCGCGGGTGAGTTGGTCCACCTTGATGAAAGGTTGACATTGAAGTCTTGATATACGAAAAGTATCAACGAGATCGCGCCGAAACCTCGAAAAATTTTGCAGCTTCTTCGTCTGCTTCAAATCAACAACGGCGTGTTTGTCAAGGCCACTCGTGCTACACAGCAAATGCTCCGTCTTGTTGAGCCCTACATTGCCTATGGGTACGTTTCTTGATTGGATTCCCCCACCACTATTGCCTTACTCCTTTTATAGAGAGCCCAACCTGAAATCGGTTCGTGAGCTCATCTACAAGCGTGGTTATGGTAAGGTGGACAAGCAACGCATCCCCCTTTCCCACAATGGTGTCATCGAAGAAGCTCTCGGCAAATACGACATTCTCTCCGTCGAGGACCTCATCCATGAAATTTTCACTGCTGGTCCCAATTTCAAACAGGTACAACTTCGCATTTGCGCCTATCTTGTTAACAATGTATTGATTTTTATATGAAGGCATCCAACTTCCTGTGGCCCTTCAAGCTTTCTAACCCCACAGGTGGTTGGAGAACACGTAAATTCAAGCACTTTGTTCAGGGCGGTGATTTCGGTGACAGGGAGGAGAACATCAACAAGCTCATCAGACAGATGAACTAGATACATTATCTGCCTTAGTGTTTCCCCGAGCGATATGACGTTGGTGGAGGACGGGTTTGATGTGTTGCCACAAAACATTACTTTA
The DNA here is from genome assembly GCA_018851325.1 of Termitomyces sp. DKA19. Lineage (NCBI taxonomy): Eukaryota > Fungi > Basidiomycota > Agaricomycetes > Agaricales > Lyophyllaceae > Termitomyces > Termitomyces sp. DKA19. Next base: position 132,787 of record JABCKS010024857.1, on the reverse strand, counting down.
CGTATGCTTTTTTTGTATCATGCCCGCGAGATTAAGCCACATGCCGTTGTTGATCAACGAGACCTGCGAGTTGACGTTGGGTATGTTTAATCTTCTTTGACACTAGGTGTAGCAGCTTTTTTTCATGGGCAGCGACGTGGACAGCGACATGGGCAACGTCAGTCGGAAGCATAAATTGACGATCAAAATCGATAATTCCGACATATCCCGACGTTTGATTTTCTTCTCTCATCTTCAACACAATATACCTATATCCCTCATGGCCGGTTCCGATATACTACTTGATGGCCTTTTTACTGCAAATGCCCAGTGGGCCAAAGATGTCGAGGCTGCTGAGCCAGGATTCTTTCATGAATCAGTGAAGGGTCAAGCCCCCCATGTTCGTCGCGTTTATCGCTACCGGCAGTCATATCTGACAACCAAAGCAGACCCTCTGGATAGGCTGTGCCGACTCCAGAGTCCCCGAATCGGTCATCCTTGCAGCCCGCCCAGGAGACGTTTTCGTTCATCGCAATATAGCCAAGTCCTCCATCTAAATTCCCAGTGTTGACACATATTAATCTCCGTTGAACCCACAGTCAATTTTCACTGAACGATGTTAACTCTAGGGCAGTGCTGGAGTATGCGGTGAATTTCCTTGGCGTGCAACACGGTGCCTGCCCTGCTATTTTTGTACTCTTCATCTTTCCAACCTATTCATTTCTAGTTGTTGTGGTTGGACATACCGAGTGTGGAGGTGCCACAGCTTGTCTTGAAGCCGCACAGCGCACAGCATCCCCCGAACACGGGCCACTTTTGACGATACCCACGCTGCCATACGAAGACCCGCTCAACCAGTGGCTTGAACCTCTGACAAGGCTCGCTGGAGCCCTAGGCCTCGCCATGGCACCCAAGGAGGAGGCACTTCCCGTCGTCGTTGAAGAGAACGTCAAACTACAGGTTGAGAATCTCAGTAAGACTACAACGCTGGCCAACGCCTGGGCTTCCGATGACAACCGGAGGAATGTCCGCGTGCATGGATGGGTATACAGTCTGGAAACAGGACTGCTGAAGGACTTGAAAGTTACCAAAGGAGCGTCAACTCAAGTATAGAACATTTACTGAGGAGCTTGCCCCTGTATTAATGTCAACAGCTATCGATAGTAGATCCCAAATGCAAATGATTCATCGCTGACCGTGAATTTAGGCAGGTTTGAGTTTGTCTGGACTGGGGGAATTTCAGACGCGTCTTCTGGTCCCTCCAATGTGGTGTTACTTGATTATCAACAAGTCTTCGGATATGACAAGCTCCTCACCTCCGTAGGTATGAGGGTGCTCAGATACAAACATGTTTATGAGATTGCAGGCCATGAATCCCTCAGCCTTGATCGATCAATCATACTTAAATGCATGGATCACTTGATCCTATGTTGAAGCACGTGATTGATTGGGACAATGCACTTACTTTTGTGAGGTGATCACGTTTCCACTTCGCCTGCCTGTTTCTTGCTATGGCTTCTGACCGCTTACTTGTCCAAATCGCGTCTTATAACACAAATTTGCAGGGTATACATGGACTTCCGCAGGATCTCGTTGACTGGCTGTCACCCATGCTTCAAGTCTCCAAGTTTCTTACCAAAGAACATCGCGCGCCAGACATTGTGGCGGTTGGCTTCCAAGAACTCCTCCCTTTGCATCTCGGTCGTATGTGTCGCCTAAAGCGGGAACGTAAACAAGCTGACATGCGTCGCTGGTAGTTTCTGGCTTCTCTAAAGCTGTGATTGAAAATAGAACCGCTTTCATACTGTCGCAGATCGAAGCCAATGCCCCGAACAAGGAACGCTTCTCCCTGGTTGCCAAAGTTGTGAACGTTGGAGTTGCACTGTTGGTTTATGCACGAGACGACACAATTGCACGTAGTTTGTGCGACATCCACACCACATGGACGGGCACAGGACCCGCGTACATGGGCAACAAAGGGGCAGTCGGTGTACGCTTTCGTATCCCAGGTCATGACGGAAGCATTGGAGAGATTTTTACGTGAGTTGTCGCACAAGTGGATGTTATTGCGACTCATTGCTCGTTGTACCCAGTTTTGTGTGTGCACATCTAACAGCACACAAGCAAAAGCTTGCGGCTCGCCTCGCAGACTATCAACACATTGTTGGGACACTCCTCTTTCCTCCTTTTGTACAGGCGGAATCAAAATTTCCTAGTACGATCTATGAGACCTCGCATCTCTTCTTTCTTGGTGACCTCAACTTCCGGCTCGATGTTCCCCCAATGCATCTTGCACTTCGCTCGAACATGGATTTTGTGCGAGCATTGGATGACGAGAGCACCCGTGAGCAACTCAAGGACTTTGACCAACTAGTAATAGAACGGCGTAAGGGCGCTGTCCTGCAAGGGCTACACGAGGGCGAGTTTTGGCGGTTCAAATGTAGCTACAAATACCTGTTAGGCGAAATAGACAAATACAGGTTTGGTATATTTGAGTATACTTGGAGGGTGTGAGCTCAATCATCTTTAGTGCGAAGCGCATCCCTTCTTGGACAGACAGGGTGCTGTATGCAACACACACCGATTCTCCTGATATATATGGCCAATCTAACATCACAAACATGTTGTATACATCTGTTCCAAGTTATACGACATCGGATCATGTATGTTGCTTCGGTCTAGATTTCCCTGCTTTTAAAGGACAAATTCCATAGAAACCTATTGTCTGCATGCTTCTCCTTCCTGCCCCGACAGTCATACCTTCGGAGGCACGAGTATCGAGACCGCCGATGCTGCGACTGCCGAGTACTTATACCCCAGCTCCGGATCCACTTGCGAATTTCAAACGTTATGTGGGACGGTCTTTGGACCGCATCGTTGGAGTTTGCTGGTACATTCTTGTGCTTCTTGGCGCAGGCTCTGGCGTCGTCGGAATATTTAACTTTATTATTGGCATTGGAGCATGGTCATGGTGGAGGTCCAAGGAAAGAAGCCAGTCGACGTCAGTTTGAAATGTCGGAATTCTCTGTTCGCCTACTTCTACTTATTTTATATACTACTCTGGAAACTCCTGGCTCACTGAACCATACTTATTTTACAATGATATACCTTTCCATGTATCTTGCAATTTTTGGCGCCACTAATGATAACACTTGTGTAAGCAACGAATAGGTAGCGTCTATCAGCATATATGTCAGTTACGTACATACAAAATATCCAAAAGTGATCCATCATTGATCGTTCAGAAGATAACGTACAAAAGTGGGACAGAGGGTATGTTATGAGAGGCGTCCTTCGTCAGTGTTTTCTCACAGAACAACATCGTTTGGACGACCTAAGTGGACAAATTCCACGAGTTCCGTCGGCCAGAGACGATACCTATTGTAAAAAACGGCAACGTGCAAGATATAGCAATAACTGGGATAGTCTTCGACCAACAAGTGTTTTAGAACGCAAGACACAAATCTGTTTCGGGAGGGGGCAGCAAGCTATATGGAGACAAAGCAGCATGTAGTTCGCGAGCTGCAGCAGCATCGTAGAGAATTTGATGGAGGTCAAGTCATAAGCCCAGCGAAAACCTAAGAACTCGTATACGCAACGCTGATGGCTCAAGTCCACTTGCTGAAGAGTCCCGCATACGGGTTGCTTGGTGGCAATGAGCTCGAGGGTACTATACAGTCGTTAGACGAGCGCTGCCGCTACGCCAAATCGCGAGGCACACCTGGAAATGCACCTGTGATCAAGCTTGTTGGAGGAGAATAAGAAGTATTAGGGTCGTGAGAGGTCGTAAAAGTCGTGAAAGGTGGCGTCTGAACAGGTCGGGAAGTTTGGGCGTTGCTTGGGGATGAATTGGGTATTTGACCGACTACAGTTTCATTCAGAAGGGAGATTTCGAGCTTCGATACCTGTAGCTCCAACTCATACTTTTCAATTAGCTGCGCCTTTTCAGCATCTACCACAGCTAATCGCTGTTCAAGTTGCTCGATAGTCTCCCGATCGTGCTGAAGTCTGTGGGTAAGCTGTCCAAGGACCTCATGTAATCGTCCCGCATTCATTACTCCGAAATCGCGTGCCTCAAGCTGAGCAAGAACCGCAGCCCAACCAGCCTCAAACCTGAGAGAGTTATCCTCGCTAGAGAACACGATACCAACATCGCGTAAGGCATTCTGCATCTCCTCCAGACGCTGCTTTGCAGATGTCTCTTCGACGTCATAAGCTTGCTGACGAACATGCCCTGCTTCAATTTGACGCTGACCATGTGGGACAACAGTAGCCATCTGCAACGCCTCCCTCACCGCCACCTTCAATTGCATTGTGTGCTGATATTGCGCAAGTAGGGCCTGTGTAGTAAGAAGTTTGTGATGGGTATCACTGAGGCGTGCGCGCTCCGTGGCGATGGCTGCGTTGGCATTTTCCCTATATATGACAAATTGTTGCTCTAACTGCAGGTAATGCTGATGGGAAGCTCTAGCTGCGTCCTCGCGCTCTGAAACAATAAGTTCAACGATAGCATCAGCAGCTGTTCGAATAGCAGTGCCAGGTGGTGCTATTTTAGCATGCACTTGGTCGTTTGAGGGCGTAACATCCATATTTATCGGATTTGTTAGATAGTAAAACTTTGAAGGAAATTCCGATCCGGTTCACGTTGCCTACACACAGAACCAAACACCTCTTCACCGTTCACCATAATGACAACGGCACTTGCTGCGTACGTCACAACCACTCACTGTCAAGTCATATCATGAACATTGTTCTTCAGACTACTCCCAGAACCTGTTCACGCCCCTTCGGTTTCTGACGATGAAGAGGAAGTCCGCACGACAGTTCAAAAAGCAGTCACCTCACGGCCAATACGGCCACCATATGGTCAACGGAAAGGCTGGAAGCCTAGTACTCCAGAAGATTTCGGTGGGAACGCATTTTTGTATCCTCGTGTTCTGATCGAGCTCATTCTCTCTCCATAGGTGATGGTGGTGCGTTCCCTGAATGCCATGTCGTTCAATATCCATTAGATATGGGTCGGAAAAAGGTACGAGATGAGGAAATAAGGATTTCGTCACATTCTCATTTTCCTGATTTAGGGCTCGTCTGGAAATACACTTGCTCTTCAAGTCGATAACGAGGGCAATGTCCGTTATGATGCGATCGCTCACCAAGGGCAACGGCCGGATAAAATCATTCAATCGCAATTCAAGGATCTTGTACCTCTGTTCCACCGGAAAGATCTTGATGATAAGGATCGATGTATGGAGAGGCCCTCGGAGGAAGATGTCCAAGCTACTGCAGACAAGACACGAGCGGCTCTTGAAAAACTTGTCAACGGCAAAATTAAAGCCGCACAACCGAAAAATGTACCGGATGCTCAAGGGAAGACAACATTCATTCGGTACACACCAGGCCAGCAGAATGGGCAAGGAGGACTCCAACAGAGAATCATTAAGATGTCAGAAGTTGTAGAGGACCCATTGGAACCGCCACGATTCAAGCATAAGAAAATCCCAAGAGGCCCTCCTAGTCCACCCCCACCAGTCCTCAGGAGCCCTCCAAGGAAAGCTACGCCACAAGAGCAAAAAGAGTGGATGATCCCACCGTGTATCTCGAATTGGAAGAATAATAAAGGTTTCACGATACCGCTTGACAAACGGCTTGCTGCCGATGGCCGAGGACTTCAAGATGTTAGTGTTGGCTACGATCTTAAGATGAAGGTACTAATCAACACATAGATACACATCAACGATAACTTCGCAAAATTCTCAGAAGCCTTATTTGTTGCTGATCGACATGCTCGTGAAGAAGTTCGGCAACGAGCCCTCATGCAGCAAAAACTTGCACAAAAGGAGAAGGAGGCGAAGGAGGAGAATCTTCGTATGTTGGCTCAACGTGCACGAGAGGAGCGGGGTGGCATTGCCACTAAGCCTACAGCTGCAACCCAGGCCGCGATGAAATCGACGCTCGCGGATTATGGTAGCGACAGCGGCAGTGGATCGGAGTCGGAGGGTAGCGAAGAGGATGAGGAGGCCCGCAAGATTCGTGACCAAATGAGACAAGAGAAACGCAGAGAGCGCGAGCGGGAATTGCGGATGAACAATATGGGTGCAGAGCAGCGTGCAAAGCAGCTTGCGCGGCAGCAGAATCGCGATATCTCGGAGAAGGTCGCTCTTGGGCTTGCGAAACCCACGCTTTCAAAGGAGTCTATGCTCGACTCGCGTTTGTTCAACCAGGAATCACTATCCGGCAGCTTTGCAGATGACGACTCTTACAACTTATATGATAAGCCTTTATTCCATGGCTCGACCGCCGCTGCGGCCATTTACAAGGCACGAGGGAATATCACCGAAGGAAATGATGATTCATTCGGCGGTGGGACGGAAGAGGGCATTGGCAAGGCACTGGACAACGATAGGTTCGGTCTGGGTCAGGCTCGAATTGGTTTTGAAGGTGCATCAGAGCAGGAAGTTCGGGAAGGTCCTGTGCAGTTCGAGAAGGATACCAGTGATATCTTTGGTTTGAATCAATTCCTTGACGAGGCCAAGACAGGAAAGAAGCGTGGACTGGATTTGCAAACGTGAGTGTCCGATTCAATTTTTGCTATTCGTAATTCTAATGGTGCATAATAGTGCTGGTGCGCGCAAGCGCCAACAGCTGGAGAAGGCGACAGAGGGCGAGTAGACTCGGATGTCATTTACTGTATTATCATGTCCTCTAATGTTTTTACTTGTACGTAGTAATCATTACTGTTATCTCGGCGCTTGCCGAGTAAATTTCGATGTAAGCCGTTTTTCGAGTTCACTACTCATGAGTACTTCAAATGCCACAACGTCGACGGTAAAAACCAAGCCACCCTCAGGGTTTCGTACGGCGCTGCGCTACACTGGGATCCCTGTATCATGGCTCGACAAACGTCCAAAACTACCGTCCCGCAACTGGCTTATATTTCTCTCTGTTACATCCTCTATAACAGGCTATTTTATCTATGACCGAAGAGAATGCAGACGCATAAAACAACACTACATTGATCTCGTAAAAGAACAGGCAGAGCGACCCGTCGATGCTTTAGCGTGGCCGCGCAAGGTTACTGTGTACGGTGCGAAATGGCCCGGGGATGAGGATTATGAACAAGCCATCAAATACTTCCGCAAATATGTGAAGGTCAGTTTATTGCTGCAGTATTCTTGATTACGCGTCTGACACATCGGCATAGCCCATTCTTGTTGCAGCAGCGGTGGATTTTGAGCTTATTTCAGGGAAACGTTCCGGGGATGTGGCACGACGCGTAGCTGAGGATATCCGCAAGCGCAGACGCATTGATCTCGGGATCGACCCGATTCCTGATATTGTGAAGGCCCTACCAACGTATAAATTTCCTGAAGAGGCTGCAAAGCATAGGCTCCAAGGTGGTATCGTGATTGTCGGGCGTCCCACATTGAAAGAATTCATGGCTGGCCTGAAAAAAGGATGGACAGACCCCCTGGATATTGTGGATCATGAGGAGGTATTGGCCCGCGAACTCGAGTCCGACGCCCACTTTGATGAACCCGAGGAAGCCAGCGATGACCTCTCTGGATCATCTGTCTCTCAATTGAGCGTGCCAAGTGCCCGAAACTCTCTCGTCTTTTCACCTCTTCAAATGAGATCACCTTCGATGCCTGTTAAACCGGAATCCCCTATTCCAGATGCGATGAATGTCCCGCCTCTCACTATTCCACCTGTACCGCCACTCCTCCTCGTGCCGTTCACTAATCACATTGGCATCTCCCAGATACCTGTAATGATCTGGGAATGGTTCAATCGACGACACAAGGCCCGTGCTGGTGCCGAAGCTGGATACCGCCTTGTCATGAACTGCTCACGTCCAATCATTCCCCCAACGGAGGAGCCGAAAACTATGTTTGCCGATATTACCACTCCTCAAGCGAGCGCATCGCGAAGCGACCTCGACTTTGACAATGAAGCAGAATGGTGGTATAAAAGTTCGCTATCAAAGCTGACTTCAGAAACTGAGAAGGCACGCAACAAGTACTACGACGGTTTACCAGCGAAGCTTGCTACTGCACGAGAGCTTGCTCGAGGCGTGCGGGAACCTACAAAAGAAGAACTGAACAATCCACCTCCAACGGAAGTTGAACTTAGAGCCGAGAGGTTGAAAAAGGAGCTACGTTGGCGCCAAGATGTGGCCGGATGGGGCATTGTCGATCCTCAGCAGAAGGTTGTTTGGGATGATCGCTTTAGAGATGCACTCAAGATATTTACTGATCAAGACGGGGAGGCGCCTTCGCTATAGATTCGTTCTACTTTGATGCACTTTGGTAGACTTCTACAGGATTTCAACAGCTCCACTATTCAACCATGCATCCAACTCCGCAAAATCGTCGGTACTCTCTTCTTTTTCGTGTGTGTCAGCTGGTAGAGTCTTTCCAATTAATAAAACGAATTCCGCCTTTGGTGTTCCCAGTACTTCGAATGAGTTCGAAACGGCTGTCAATTCGGTGGTAGCAGGGTCGTGATTCAAATGATCAGAGGTTAACGAGTGGTCATCGCTCTCGAGCAAAAAAGTACCCAGTTGTCGACTACAGACTTTGGAAGATTCGTCGTAGTCAGCGTGTTCCTCGATCTCGCGGGTATCATCAGACAGAAACAAGGATTCATGTTTGTTTACGACGCCATTAGCGTCTTGCGAATGAATGATCCTCTATAGACGACAAAATAAGAGCAGCTTGTTCAGGGCTTACTAGCCACGCTTACATTCGTCTCATGACATTGAGATGTGTCTGCAGGCTCTTCCCGTCGGATTCGTTTATTCGAAGCATTTGACTCCATTGTCTTCTTTCGTTTGTTTAAAAAAGCCAAAGATTTCGGATCGATCGCTACACTCTCTATGCGTCCACTGGCAGTTGTCAAAATTTCGTCTTCCAGGGGGACAGCACGAATTAGAGAATCGATGTCAGAATTCGAATAACTAGCTTCCGAGGGAGGTGTAGGAGGTCGATTTGCATTAGAAATCCCAACAGCTTCAGGCAGGTCTTCTTCATCCAGTTCCACCGAATCATAGCCCGTCCTGCTCACTTCATGAAGGTCTTTCAGATCACTGTAGTCGATCTGGAAGTTGGGAATCGGCTTCTGTTTCTTTTTGATTTCCACTGAGGGTTCCAATTTCGAGCGATGTTGGTGATTACTAGAAACGTTAGTTTGTTTATGCAGTAATTCGAGCTGCTCTAGTCTGGGATCTCTCATTCTTCGAGTAGAGGTGGACTTGATGACCTCGGTAACTATATGATCCTGTTGCTTTTTGGGAGACTTCATCGATTTTCCAGCAGAAAGACGTTTCTTGGGGTTTTCCGGTAAACCGTCTCGGCAGCTAAGTGACATGGTGCCATCGTTTGCCTACAAGGTCTTAGCATTCAACACTCACCATAAATGACGACACTTTTTCTTGTCTCTGCAAGGGTGATTACACCTACTCGAGGTGAGCTTTTTGATAATAGGAACACCGAAGCATTAAAGAGTGCCGCACTCAATATTGCCATTTTGCATCTTTTTCGGTGTTTGGCGATCCAGACTGCGTAGAAGTACCCCGCTCTTGGTTTTTTGGGACAAGGAAGAATCTTTCTCGTTTCGAACTATATCTGGATACAAGTTATAAGCACAAAGAGACTCTGGTGCAGTGGCATCACCCTTAGGTTTCGTAAGGTCTCGAACGACGGGGTGAACTTCGTCCCCGACGTCCATGTTCCAGAAATCCGGGTCGTCCTCTAGCCCCGCAAGATCAATATCCTTGCACAAGCTCAGATCAACCGAGGTACAAAGGAGCCTGGTACGCACAGTGGCCGTAGGTGGTCGAGTGTTGCGTGTCGGAAAATCTTGAGGGGATAAAATGGGTTTGTATGATTGTTGAACCACCAAACCGGCTATTGTTTCCTGTCCCCACTCAGCATCTGGGCCAATTTCCAATACTAGCATGCACGCTCTCACAGACGTAATAAGGACATTAATTGATTGACTGGGCCTGGACAATTCAGCTGTAACATTGAATGTCTTCTTCTCTTTCAGGGATCTCGTCCTTGATAAGCATCAGTTCACTTGTCCAGGCACTACAGAAAAGGTTCTCACGGAATTCGACGGTAATCAAACAACTCCAAGTCTGACGAAATCGTCAAAACTACTGTCACATCTCCATTGTATCCTTTGGATTTCTTGAATTTCAGCGGACGGTAATCTTGTACCTGCTCTAATCCACATTGAACAGAAAGCTCAATCTCCACTGGGTCTTTTCCACCGTATGATGATACACTGAGCTGAGTTATAGTCAAATAGTAGCGAGGGAATTCCTGAGCGGATGTCAGAAGTTCGAGCCCGAAAGGTGGGCGGCGGTTGAGGAGCTAAACATCACTTTGTTAATGAGGCTGGACATAAATATTGTATGGATCATCAACTGTTTCAATTCTGAAAGTGTCTTGTTTGAGTAGCTGCCCAATGGAAACAATGCCGTGTTCCGCGAGAACCTTAAGTCTCGGTCAAAATGAATGGACACATGACGGAGCACGAAAAATAGACCTTAATACTGAAAAAGAAAGATGTCAGAATATTTCTTGGGTAGGTAATCTACAAGCATACGATTTTTCACCGATTTGCTCGAGCTGCCGCAAGACAATTGGTCTATCTTCCCAGGCCTTGGAAGCCAAGCATCTCATTCTGTTCACAACCTTCAGCAAGGTCAAAGCTAGGTTAGAGTGCCATATCTTACACTTCCAGCCCATGTTTCACTTGCGCTCCAAGCTGCTTGAATACACCAACTTCCACGATGGCTAAATACGATCAGAATCAGGTGCAAACAGGTACAAACTCATGAAGACAGAAGCAGATAACAGACCTCTTGCAATTCGACTAACGTGACGAAATATACCAAATGCTTCAAGTTGGGGTTGACTGTCTGCGCTCTTGTACTCAGGCATATTCAAAGAAATGCCACCTAAGACCGCCTAAATGACGGAAGCCGCGTCAGAAATTCTAATCTATAGATGCAAAACCTTACTAACTTGGATAAGAAGGAATATTTTATCGGCGGTTTTTTCGAGTCTCGTTATTTCAAAACGAATTTCTGGGTGCTTTCGAAGTTTGTTTAATGCCTCAAGGAAATAACATATCACCCCTGAAATCAAAATAAAGCAGAAAGATATGTATGGAGTTACCGATTTTTCCGAAACTCTCAATTTGATATCGGAAAACCTAGAAAGTATTTCTCGGGATGCAGTCAAAGCAAGATTTCCACGCACTCTTCGGAAGATGAAATCATCTCAAGCTTCAAGAAGATCATGATTTACACTGTTTGACATTAGTAGTGGATCCTTACGATGTCGCGTAGCGTTGGACGTTCGGGCAATGCTAATATTAAACCCATCTAAAGAAAGGTAAGTCTTGTGAGGTTGAGATGTTATGACAGACATACCGTCGACTGACGTACATACAACTATATTATATCATGTCAGTAGTAGATCGTACCATTGAGAAAATCATACCTTGCTCATAATGTCGCCAAATTCGGTGGATATCAATTCATCACCACGAGGTCCATTTTCAACGAGTTGTGTTTGCCGCAGCTTCTCTACGCTCTGTAAAACCAGTTCGTCGACCCGCTCTTCCCAAGTCTGATTACTATCCTTCCTCAAAGAGTAGTGGTTCGGGTTTTTCTGAAGTCTCTGGAATAAAAACGAGCCACGTAACCACGCCTTCGCTGTGGTGATACTCGTGATTGTACCGAGACCGATTTCTGAGTTCAGGTGCTCCGCAAGATTGCTGTGGAGAGTACTTTCAAGTATTGTCTTGCCCTGCACAAGAGCTCTGTATTTCTGTTCGAGCTCTGTCTCGCAAAGGATAAGCGCAATCCCGTCTTTGTCTATCGAAAGATAAGAAGGCGGCCGGATGTGTCAGACAGTACATACCAAACTGTGGCCGACCCTATCACAAGTTACGGATGGACATGAGAGGCACACAGAGGGATATTCAAACTCACAGCACGGCCTAGCATTTGCATAATATCAAGATCTGAGTATTCGACTGGAGTATTGTTGTTGAACGTCTGCACGCCCTTGATGACAACCATGTGTGCAGCTGAATCCTCACTCCTGTCATGACGAACAACGAGAAGATTTCGGCCACTTACGGAGGTTGACGCCGACAGCCAGAGTCTTGCCGAGCCTAGTTCAGTAACAGTATGGAGTCGAAAACTGTAAAGATACCGAAGTTGCGATGATGACACGCAGAGTTCCATTCAAGTAGAGAGTCTCTGTTGCCTTGCGGTCGTCAAGAGTCAACCCAGCATGATGCACACCAATTCCAACAGACGCAAAATCTATACAATGTGAAAGACTTGTTATCGTTGATAGGCCTTGTGCACCGACCTGCCAGACGCTTATCGTGGAAGGAAAATTCTCTCCTGTGGAGAATATTAGATCGAACTAAGACGTATTTTTCGTTACCTCTTGGGATGAGACCAGGGTAGACTTTTTCGGCCGGTCTCAGCCTCCAAGTAGTCCTTCATGAGTTGTTCTGCTGTATTAAAGACTCCTGAATAACAGATTAGAGGAACTTCCGCCAGTACGGACAGACTAACCTTTTCGTGTTGAACAAAACACCATAATAGGTTTACCCACGGAGTACTGCTGCAAAGCCATGAACAATTTATAATCCAAACTTTTGTTAAACGCAAAGTCATTTTGTCCTTTGGTGCGTGGTACTCCAATCACGAAACGCGTAAGTTTGCACGGTCGAAACTCCTCGCCAAACTGAACATTCGATGAGGTCAGGAGAGAGTTTCACTGTGAGCCGCCTACCTGAAAAACTTTTGCGGGTATGTTCGATCGCCCATTACTTCCAATCCACGCAGCAATATCTTGGATATTGGGAACTGTAGCTGATACGAATAAAAACCGGACTGAAGAACCACGAGTTCTCATGCGTGACACAACGACTTCGAGGGTACTACCACGGGATTCGTTGAGGATATGAACCTACGACATCGTCCCATACATACATAACATGATGGAAAGTCTACGAATAGCACAAACCTCATCAACCAATAAAAGCCGAATAGTAGAAAGTATTTGATGGTGGTCGTTCCTGAACCTCCATCATGTCAACATGGGTAAATACTTTGGATTGAAAGTGTCCGAACCAGTTACGAGTAAGGCTATCCCATTTTTCACCCTTGATCGAAACCAGTGAATTTGGTACTTCAAACAGCTGGACAGTACGCACCGTTGTTATTCTGGGTGAGAATCAATAACTTATAATGAAGACAGTAGTAAAGGGCCCCGACGAACATAATGGATGCCTTCTTGGCGTCACCCCAGACACCCTTCCCGAAATGTATGGTATCCCCCGTCAACTCGGAACCTGATTAAAAGTCAGTGTACCATCGACTGTGGAACCTCTTGTTCTTCACACTTAATCCCAAGAGAATCAAACTTTGTTGTCCAGTCACGGTATCTTTCCGAGCATAGAGCCTGTGAATCGACACTCAACATCAGATACTTCGAAAGGGTACATCAAAAACTCGCCTTTGTTGGTGCTATGTATACACATTTCATGTGTCTATCAATATTATTGGGCAGAGACAACATCCTGATAATAGCAAGCTCAAAGAGGACTGTTTTTCCACTTCCCGTTGGTGCTGAAAGAGAGTGAGAAATGCCACCATAAACTAGTCCAATTTTTACCACTCGTGACCTTCATAATCGGATGAGTCAAGTCATTTTTATGATATGAAGATTGATCACACCAAGTTTTCGTCGGAATCAACGATCTAATAAATAAAAGAATAAGATATTGAACATGACAAGAGGAAGCTTGTTGTTGCGGACATCGTTGAAACAGGTCGATTGGACGGCATTGAAGACACCAAATTTGAAGATCCCTCGATATATGTCCGCTAAGGCAGTGACGAGAAATAAGCAAGCTAGGCTACAAGAAATTGTGATAATTAGGTGCTCACGAAGAGTAGAGATCGGTCGAAGAGCTACTCCATAGGTGTTTCTAGGGTTATAAGTTCGTGTTGTTGCGGACAACTCTTCGTATCTTTGATTAAGATCCATTTCCACGGGCACCCTTCGTTCCACTGCTGAGCGATAGTCATGACCGTCCTCCCTTAGAGGAAGATAATGCCCTGTCAGGATCAACGTGAACGTTCTCAGTCAAACCAAAGACATCTCGGATCTCAAGTTACCAGAACTGGTGGTTGGTGAGGAACAGCTAGGTGCAAAGATAGGCAAAGAAATATGGGCATCAGTTTGGTTTTGTGTCAGATAATGTATCCCATCGTTCCGGGTAAAAGGAGCATAACCATTGATCTCGTCGTCCTCCTGCGCGTGATAGCTGATATGAGTTACTTTTCCTTGTGGGGATGGTGAAGACTCCATATCTGTCTCATTGATTTTAAATGACTATGTGGCTGAAATTATGCGCATATACTCACCGATGCTTTCGGTGTAGTCGTCCATGTAGTCATCCTCAAGTTCATATATCTCTTCTGGAAAGCATTGAGTTGTTGATAAGGGATGCCGGAATGTTGCATGTCCGCAGTCATCTAAGGAGATAGGCTCCATCGATATCATGCTCTGTGCAAATCGCCCATTGAAAGACATGGGGGAGGCAGCCAACTACTTTAAATGAATCCTTAATATATGAGATTCAACGCGTCTAAATCATGTGACCGTATTAATAACTGATGTTTGTCCCGTTATGCCGTGCCGAGAAGCCTGTCTTCACGTCAAATTATCGCTCTTTCTTTCAAGTTTCTCAGCACCAAATACGAACGATGGATGCAACCTCAGCAAGCAGCAAAGACGTGAACCGCAAACTTGAAGAATATATCGAAAAGTTTGTATTTTGTTGATCGCAGATCCTACATACTTATCGCCGTTTTCCAGAATTCATTACTCTGATCGCTATTCTGATGATGACTATGAGTATCGGCACGTTATACTTCCCAAGCAACTCCTGAAGATGATTCCAAAACACTTCTTCAACCCAGACGACTCTGGCACGTTGCGGCTTTTGGCAGAGCCTGAGTGGAGGGGTATTGGCATCACTCAAAGTCTAGGATGGGAACATTATGAGGTACACGGTAAGTATTACAGAATCATCCTAGGATTCCTGATTCATATGTTTTGGACCTAGCACCCGAACCACACGTCCTCCTTTTTCGACGCCCGAAAGATTTCGTCGCGCCTCCTCAGCACACTAAACAAGCTTCCAGAAGGAAATGAATCATTCGTGTTCTTATCTTACTGTGCCCTGCTTTCTCTTCTGCTTTTACGTATAGCTGTTTACTCGTGATTCAGCTCCTTTGTTGCTTTGCTGCGGGACTGTTGTTGGGTTCGTCTTTGCATTCCAATTTCACCGCTATCCCATCCATACATCCATACATCTTTTTCATACTCCGTTGTATCCTTAATATACGGCGGCGCATGTTGAATGATCCACAAGTTATCTCGTCATCGATGGACCTCTAACCGGAAAATAAATTGAAACATACATATTTAAGAACAATACATTGAATCACCAGCGTGGCATGGGCAAGTCACCCCACTGAACCATTGGGCCTGGGTCGACAGACTCTGCAAGACTGCTCTTGAACGCTTTCAAGTCTTTGATATATGTGACACCAGAACGAGGGACATCCTTGCTCTCGCCAGGAACAGGATAACGTTCGACAAGTTCCGGGATAGCACTGAGCAGCCTAGCAGCGCTCGGCTCCGTCTCTAGAACTTGTTTCCAGTAATTGGTAAAGTCTGTTGCCAGCGGTGTCTCGTCACCCCCAAGTGATTCTCTCCAGGTCTCTGCATCAAATCTAACGCCAGCCTCACGTAGGAGGGCGTCAAATGCCTGTGATGCAGCTATGCTGACTTTTTTCGGCCGAGTTTTTTGAGATGTCATGTGAACCGAAAGTTTGGAACGCGTCGCCGAAGATGGATGGACATGAGAAAGGAATAGTTTCAGAACGTCGTTCTTGGTGATAGTACGAAGTAAACGCGCGTCATTTTCCCCTAGTGTACAGTCAAAACACGGGTTAACGAAACTAAGATCAACTCACTTCTCAAGAAGTCCCAATGACCAGTCGTAATGTGACTCATGAAAGACGAAGTCTCGTCTGCCAGATTCTTATCTTTCTCCAGCCATTTTCTTTCCAGACCGCCCTTTTGCTCGTCCACCTCGACCTCCGACATAATTTCAATGGTCGACTTCATGCCATCCAAGAATGATTCAACGCGTTCCTCTAGGTATCCGGGACTTTTCTCGCTCTGGACCACGATGCACATCCCTTTCTCACTAGAGCCTGCCAGCATCCAAGGACTACATTGGACCACATAGCCCAGCTGCTCCTGAGTGCGTAAGACGTTAAAAGCGGGCTCGCTGAGAATTTGTGTAAGAAGTGAGGAAACTACTCTGAGCTTCTGGTCCGCGATAGGACCGAAATGAACGTAATAAGTGAGGGATGAGTTGGCTTGGTTGGGATTGGGAATGGGACAGGTCCAGGTATAATTAGAACCTGTGAAGTATCGTTCAGTCAAATGTCAGAATTTCATCAAGCAATCGTACCCTGTGGGAGTAGCAGCGCTCGATCATTCAGCTCCACAGCGCTTAGTGGGGAAATACCCATGCCATCCTCGGCAATATCCGCAATCTTCAGGGCTTCCTATTGATAAGACTTCGAAATAACAGATTCCTCTTCACTAGAAAACGTGCACGTACATCTCTATAAACATTGCCTGTCACAAGCATCCGCAGTTTGACTTGAGACAATAGTTCTTTAATATGGGTCTGAATCTCGTTGGCGGTAATTGCTACAGAATCCTTCAGTTAGTCAATGACAAATCTTTGCGACTGCACGCTCACAGGACAGTTCATTCAATTTTTCTTCCAATGACCATTGATCTGCTGTTAGGAGGTATCGACCGAAATAATTAGACAGTGTGTAAGACTGTCCAAGGAAGAAATTTCGCCATTCTCTTTGATTCTAGCAATTGTCAGTGATGGTTCAGAAGGCGGGAAGAGTCATAAAAACCTGTTCTTTTACGATAGCAAGTCGTTGAGGATCGACAGTAAGGCCCTTCATTGTCTCCAATATCTTTCTCACAAGCATGCTGAGCTTGTCATTGTATCCATGGATGGAAATGTACAGCCCATTCATATATGATGTCATGAAATTGTACGACAGACCCGCGAGATCAGCTGCGTAGGAATACTCAGTGAGGGAGTCGTTGACAATGTCAGCATATAGCCTGTAAGGTGGACTTCAGCACACAGAAAAAGTAATACAAAGTCAGAAATCATACTTGGTCATAACAGCAGCACGAGCAGTTTCGTTGACAACGGGACTATAAGGACGATGAAGTAGGCTGTTGGAATGTGACCGGAAAGTCGAGTTACCTGCGAATATCAATGACAACATGGGCTTTGGGTACGAAGAAGCGATCATCTTTCTTGTGCCAGAGTGTAGATAGGGGCGTTTCCCGTACGAGATGAGGCCGTTTCAGGGGCTAGAAGAAGTTGAAAAGGAGAAAAGCACTTGACATGGGTTTTACAGACCTCGGTTACAACTCGTCTGTCGACTTGAAGATCTGTGGGAATGAACTCATTGGGCCTTGGAAGGAAAAGCTCCGGGATTACATTGGATGCCTCAGCCTATGAAGCAGTCAGCATCCCTTGCCTTCTGATGCAAAAATCGTCAGCCAGAGATGCACCTTTGCAATGAATAGCTCGTCTATTCGCTCAACACGATAACTTGTACCATACCAAGGTTCTTTTTCCCAACTAACGTCAGCAGAAGCAATCTTAGCATGTTCAGCTGCCGTCGCCATAAGCAACACACGACCCTCCGTTATTCGGAACGTTTCAAGACATCTCCTGACCTCAATCTCTCCAGTAGTAGAGTCCCAATCCCATGTAACTACGGGCGCTTTGAGTATGAGGTCTTTCGGGATGGGCCATGACATATATTCCGTGATCGAAGTAGCGTATTCATCTGGTCGTCTTTTTTCCTTGAAACGGAATTTGATGTCAGAGACTCTTGCAATTTCGTGCTGGTGAAACGTATCGAATTTTGAAACACGAAGGAGAGAAATGTACTGAAATGCTGCGTGTATAACGTCACGGTAATGCTCTAGAAAAAGAAGTGAGTTTAATTCAGGTTCGTAAATCGCGACATACGGAAACCATCTTCAGTCAGGTACACAGTCACTTTGAACATGGCAAATCCTCTTGCCAGATTCTGAGGCCCACTACTGAGACCTGTGATCCAGCCCTTCTTCTTCAGATGTGAGTGCAAAGAACCAGGTCCTTCATGACCTAAAAGATGCGACAGGAAGTTGGCCGGCTTATGCCTCCATAATGGAGGCTGCCAAGTCAGAGGAAATGAGATTTCTAGGGCGTGGAGGGACATGACGGTCTGAACATACACCAGGGTCTGACGTGATTTTGTCATTACCGTAATATTAAAAAAAAGTCTCCAACTCACTCCTTTCTCGTTGGGCCCGAAGGGATGGTCAAGTATCATGGGAAGAGCATCGCGTCCACGGTTCGGTATAGGTGAAAACAAGGTTGATGTAAGTTCTGAAAGCTCGTCCAGCGATTCTACGATGATATCAGTGGAGGTCGTTTGTCCTGGTAAATAGTAATAGATCTTATACCTTTCCCAATGACACACAGTCTCATTCGGCTCGCGCAATACTCATGACTCCACCATTCTAACAATCGTCTACGAGTTTCACGGCCAATGGCACCACCATCTGCTTCAGTGTCACTATCCGTGGAAGTAATGGATGGTATAGGGGAGGATATTCTGGAAGAAATGGGTGATGGTGTAGCTTCTGTTGATTGTGACGAAACATCCTCTACAAGGTATCCTCCGGCCTTTAATAGTTTGGCAGCTTTGGATAAGGTCTCTTTGCTTCCACTACCAAACTTGCTCCATGGATGTCCATCCTTGCTCAGATGTTTGTTTAACTGAAAAATGCGCCACATGTCCGCCTGATGATTCTTCTTGTGCTCGGAGTCGACAGCGTTCAGCTCACGAGTTGTGCAGCTTGGTGCGAACAAGGGGGAATGGAAAAAACCCGCAAAGCGCTCGAGTGCACCGGCCAACCCAGAAGTCGCAACATTGAAATAGTAATTGGTATTTGAAGTAGATGTATAAGCATTTGAGCTCCCGTTGTTCTTGGCTAGGTACTGGGAGAAGAATATCAAAAGGTATCGAAAGCAAAGAGCATGTGACATACTTCGCTATATTCATTTTCTTTAGGAAACTGCTCAGTACCCTAAAAACAAATACCATGATTTAATTTTGCGGCACGATGGCACAGCTAGATGGGCTGCACCAGACCGGCAACGAAATATTCACCATGAATAATAAATGTTCACAAAAGTGAGCAAGACCAGGTATATCATCCTAGGCACGATCAGTGAGGATTCAAATTTTGGTGCGAAACCCGACTTACTGGATCATATAGATGGCCAACTGCAACGTCCAGACTAGCGGCTGCCTTATCCGCATTAGCATCATGTATCAAAGTTGCATGTAGGCCATTTTCCAGGCGAATGATCCTGTAATCTCTATCATCATGTTCAGGCTTCTGTATAGATTTGTTGAAAATGGAATATGGTGGGGCCGACCCAGAAGAGGCGCATGTCCAGTCAGCATCGTTGGTTGCGACTGTAGCCATCCCGGATTGGTGCATTTTACTGGGCCGATTGCGGGGGAAGAGCAAGAACGAGGTTGAGCGGAGAAGACAATAAGAGCGCTTCAACATTCACCGAGTATGCCGAAAAAAGCGACTGAACAATGAGGACTATCACAGTCCGGCACTGAGCGGGGGTGACGTACACAGCCACATCCAAAATAAATATCTTCTCTTTTGGGGTCGTTGTTGCACAGCCTGGAGCCATGTTCGATATTTGTATGCAAAACCCAATGACTCGAGTGGAAACATGTCACAAATCCCGTATTACAGTATAAATTACAGTATATAATAGCAGTCACTTGGAATTGTGCTTGCACCATCCATCCTGGTCATTACTTACATCACGGCGTTAACGAGTGGATACATTATGTAAGGTACATGTAGGGCGGCAAGTTCCACGCATAGACGCTTGAATGTGAGCGTACCAAATTTTTCAATGGAAACCAAGGCAGTTGTATGAGATGTAGAACCTGTTGCTTAAAGCTCAAACAAAGAGAGCGTGGAGGACAGCAAACAAGCAGCCAAATCTTGGAAAAAAAGCTCCAACTGTGCGTCGTGTGTATGTCAAGTGCTTAGCTATTCTTAGTAACTTTGCTTGATCGGTGAGATCATCAATGACATTTATTTTCTGCTACAACGTATTCACTAGATAAAGCTAAGTACAATTCATTTCAAATACCGAACTTCTCACTGGGTATGAAAACCTAGATACGCAGTTTACCTGCAGGGCTGCTTGTAATCCTGGGATCACGAGATGTCAGAACTACTAGACACATTTATGGCTACAACGCTTACATATAGAAGAACGTGTGTCATTTTGTTCTCACATCTAATTGCCGGTTATCCTCATGAATGGAAAAGTCTGGTCCAATGAAATTGATGCTAAGGTAATAATTTTTGTTACTTCTACCAACAAAGGTGTGCGTGCAATCTATGTATGCATTTTAGTAACGCAGCAAAGGAAAGTACCAAATCTGCAATATGAAAAGAATTTAACTGCCCATCTCCTTAGCAAGTTGCTCGGCCTTGGCCTTCACATCCTCGATTGTCCCGGTCTGTATTTAATTAATCAACACAAGTTATGGAACTTTAAAATGGCAAATTCCACTCACCATATAGAAGGCAGATTCAGGGAGGGCATCATGGGCACCAGAGAGGATCTCCTTGAAGGAGCGAATGGTGTCCTTAAGAGACACGAGCTTGCCTTCGAAGCCAGTGAAGACCTGGGCAACCTGGAAAGGCTGAGACATGAAACGCTGGATCTTGCGCGCGCGCTCAACCTAATGTGGTGGTTGGTGACGATTTACAACATTGTGAATTACAAGCACATACAGTCAACTTGTCCTCCTCCGACAATTCGTCCATACCCAGAATGGCAATGATATCCTGCAGCGACTTGTAGTCCTGGAGGATCTTCTGAACAGCGGTGGCAACATCGTAGTGCTCCTGGCCAACCTGATTATGACACGTCAACTCGTTATAGTAAGTAATGGGAGAAGAGGACCTTACAATACGAGGGTCCAACATACGCGACTTAGAATCAAGAGGATCGACGGCTGGGTAGATACCCAATTCAGCAATGCCACGAGACAACACAGTAGTAGCATCCAAGTGGGCGAAGGTGGTAGCGGGGGCGGGATCAGTCAAATCATCGGCAGGGACATAGACGGCCTGCACGGAAGTGATGGAACCCTTCTTGGTGGTTGTGATACGCTCTTGCCTACGAAAAGCTATAAGACATGATGACAAAGAACACGACCTGAACTCACATGCCACCCATATCAGTAGAAAGTGTGGGTTGGTAACCGACGGCAGAAGGAATACGGCCAAGCAGGGCGGACACTTCCGAACCAGCCTGAGTGAAACGGAAAATGTTGTCAATGAAGAGCAACACGTCCTGTCCTTCCTCGTCACGGAAATACTCTGCAATTGTGAGACCAGTGAGAGCGACACGAGCACGAGCACCAGGAGGCTCGTTCATCTGACCGAAGACAAGAGCGACTTTGGAGTCGCCCTGGAGGTTGATGACACCAGTCTCAATCATTTCGTGGTACAGATCGTTACCCTCACGGGTACGCTCACCGACACCTGAAATGATTGTTGAAGTGAAGATGCGCGAGATTGATGGTTGAGAAAAAAGCTCACCACAGAAGATGGAGAAACCACCATGAGCCTTGGCGACGTTGTTGATGAGCTCTTGAATCAGCACTGTCTTTCCAACGCCGGCACCACCAAAGAGACCGATTTTTCCACCACGAGCATACGGGGCAAGAAGATCAACGACCTTGATACCAGTCTCCAGGACCTCAGCAGTGGTCGACTGATCAACGAATGGAGGGGGGTCTGCATGAATGGGGGACATCTTGGCGCCCTTGATGGGACCACGCTCGTCAATGGGTTCACCGATGACATTCATGATGCGACCGAGGGTAGCAGTACCGACAGGAATGGTGATAGGCGCACCAGTGTCGATAACCTTGGTTCCACGGACCAAACCTTCGGTACCATCCATAGCAATGGTACGAACGGAGTTCTCACCCAGATGGGAGGCAACCTCGAGAACGAGACGACCACCACTAAAATTCTGGACCTCCAAGGCATTGAGAATGGGAGGAAGGTTATCGGTCTCAAACTGAACATCAACGACGGCACCGATGACAGTTTTAACAGTGCCAACGGAAGCGGTGGATTCCGTCGCGTAGGTGCGCGCGGCTGCAAACGGGTAAGGCTTTAGTAAAATTTTCCGTACTGCTCATAACGAGGAAGACGGAGAATAATAGAAGTAGAAAAGGACAGATGAGTTGAAAGAAAACGAGATACTGACCAGGAGCAGACGCTGAGGCACGGGAAGGACGAACCGAGTTCGACCGCTGCTGGGTCCTGGGGAGAGCAGACCTAGTCAAGAGAGTGGCAGTGGAAAAAAACGCGTTTGTTCTATTGGCACTGTTCCATGCTCTCTTAGAGATGCGAGCGACGGCACCACGGGAGGTCAACATGGCGAGGGAGACGATGGTGTCGAGGGTATTTGGTAGAGGAAAGACAGCCGTTGTTAAAATTCCGACACGTCGGAAAAGTTCACACACTCCCGGCTTCATCCGCGCTCCGGGCGAACTCTCGTAAGTGGATATTCTATTGAATATATACGTAGTCGTGAGTCGTACTCTTCTGACCTCAACAACTCCCGATTTCAGCCATCCTGTTCACCGGGCAATTCAGTGATGATGTATGGCTCTTAAATGGCTTATTGCATCCACCATCGTCAGAAGTGCAAATTTAGAAATTGCGGGTTTGAGCCTTGAAATTACCTATAGCTACCCATAATGGATGAAATCTGTTTATGCCGCCAACAGGCCATAATACAGGCTCAGAGGGGTAAAATATACTCCACGCCATCAACATGAAATACAGATTTCGTTTGTTCATGATATGATCTGGAGCTTGTTTGAAAGTTGAGAGGACTGAATGAACAATGATAATGATGCCGACGAAATTACCCAACTTGAGTGTAGCCGGTGAGACAGGTATTTTTGAACTCTAATCCTACATAGCACATGAATTAACTTTTCATATCATCCAAATCGATTCTAATACATGTCTCCGAACATTATGTGTGTCCAGTGGACATGCACCTGAATTGCTGCTTGAGAAGCATCAGTACGTACTTGGGTATTAGGACGCGCATCCATGCGAAAAACAAGTCAATACAAAAGTTGATACAAATTCCATCCTTACCGCGTTGGCCGCATATTTTCCCCCTTGATTTGCGATTGTTCCCTAATCATTGTTTCCTACCCATTACTCCACGCACGCACTGTATACAAAGGCACTGCGATGTCTTTGCTTTCTGACAGGCAGAAAGAAGATCTGTGCGTCGAAGGACTCATCACATACATTCGAACTAAACTAAACAACCCATATCGTAGGCACAAGTCTATGCTTGATTATTTATACGCCAACAACTTTATCGGGGCCTTTAATGCTCTCAGAGCTGATGCAGGAACTCAGTACACCCCCGATCCGAAAGCAAAGTATGCTGGTCTTTTGGAAAAGAAGTGGACTAGCGTCATCCGGTTACAAAAGAAAGTGGGTATTTCGCCTGTTTTACGTGAAATGTATCATGCGCTCAGTTGAGGTCGTCCTTTAGATTATGGACCTGGAGAACCGCAATGCTGCTTTGCAGGAAGAGTTGTCTTTATCGCCTGCTAAGCGAGCTGCTACCCAAATGGACTGGTTTCCACGAACACCTGCAGCTCATGTCCTTACAGGGCATCGATCACCAGTCACACGCGTTGCATTCCATCCACAATACTCAATCATCGCTTCTGCGAGTGAAGATGCGACGGTCAAGGTATGGGATTGGGAGACGGGAGAATTTGAACGTACGCTCAAGGGTCATACGAAGGCGGTCATGGATGTCGAGTTCGACCACAAAGGTCACCTTCTAGGTTTGTATTCTCTCCAGCCCTTTTTTAAAGCCTCCTGAACGTTCTCTTTGTCTCTTGATTATCTTCGCCAGTTACCTGTTCATCAGACCTCTTCATTAAAATATGGGATTCCCAGAACGAGTGGAAAAACATAAAAACTTTCCCTGGTCACGACCACTCTGTGTCTGCCGTGCGTTTCATGCCTGGGGACCAATATATCGTTAGCGCGAGCAGAGATCGAACTATTAGAGTGTTCGACATCGCTTCGACGTATGTTATTCGCCTTTCCACATGACTTCCTGCCTCTAACGTAAGGCTTTAGACATCTAGTGAGGACAATTTCGGGTCATGCAGAATGGGTACGGTGTGTAGTGCCGTCTGATGACGGAAAGTGGCTTGCGAGTGGCTCCAAGGATCATGTATGTTACATTCTATTGAATGAGAAACTGTTTAATTTCCCCTCTAGACTGTTCGCATCTGGGATGTCCAGACCGGAGAATCAAAGCTTGAATTGAGAGATCATGAGAATGATGTGGAAGTAGTCACGTTCGCACCAGTTGCTGCTTATGCTGCCATACGAGAATTAGCCGGAACTCCGGTTAGTATTGCCGATACCATTCCGTTCCTAGCAGGATGACTTGACTTGGTGATCTAGAACACCGATCGCGCAAAGCGACCGGGGCTGTACCTAGCTAGCGGAGCCCGAGACAAGACAATCAAGCTATGGGATGCCCAAACCGGTCAATTGTTGCGAAATCTCGTACGTTAGTCATTTTGTCGTCCAAGCGATCCTAATTTCTGTCATGAAGCCTGGTCACGACAATTGGGTCCGCGCTCTTGCCTTCCATCCGTCCGGAAAATATCTTCTTTCTGCATCGGATGATAAGACTATACGTATATGGGAACTCTCTACAGGACGATGTGTTAAGATTGTCGACGCTCACAACCACTTTGTGACTACACTTGCGTGGGGTAGACAATTAACTTCTAGAGGGACGTCTGCAACAAATGGCGCTACTTCAGAAGCCTCATCAACAGACCTTGAGAAATTGGTAAACGTTGTCGCTACCGGGAGCGTCGATCAGACCGTCAAAATTTGGCTCCCATGATTCCAATGTTTTAGTCGTCTTGTGATCCCGTGCTGGATACTGCTGCATAGTCGATTGATTCAAAGTCATTGACCTCCAGGCAAGTAGGTCTCGGCTGGCGGGACGAACACAGCCGGACTCCTGCCCACAGTGGCTTTGTTGCCCGTGTCTCTGGTGTAGGGATGCCAAGGTAAGTTGTTATTCTTAGGGACATCTGCGGGCACTGTTCAGCCATAATATCGCAGGCGGGCACAATGCTCAGATTACGCAATACCTCATACATTACCTTCATACCCTGTCATCTCATGTGATGAAATTCGGGCTATCAACAATCCTTCGCATTCACGGTCCTTTCCCTGATCAGAACATCATGTTCTTCTTTCCCTCTTTTAATAGTATTCGATACCGCTCGTATACCCGTATTACCCAGTTTGTCATTTATATCAATCTGTAACACTTCAGTCATCCATTCTAGAATAGAACAATCGAAAGCACTTTGGTCAGCTGTCATGCTGATGTATGAGTGGCGCAATGGTTAGTCAGTTTCCACAAGTGGAATGAACACCGGGTGAATTTTTTAGCCGACTTCGACCGCCGGCAATGTATCGGTTCCCGATCTCAGAATGTTCCTCAGCGTAATAGTGGCCACAAGCTCGCCGATACCAAATGTAAGTTTATCAAACGATATTAAACAGATCTAGATTAGATTAGAAGTTACTATAGCACAAATTTTTATGATTATAGTGCTCGAAAATTGTTGGCACTATCTGCCTACAGTGACCGTGGCACGGAGATCGAAGTTCCTATATATTACACAAATGCCCGAACAGTAAGCTTGAGGCTACATATGCACGTCCAAATGATGTATTATCCCAAGAATTGTGCCTTCTAGTTCGTCAAGGATAGACATATTGCTCGTAACCCGTATGCATATCGGAATCCGAAGAAGGGTGCGCAATGGCTACCCCCTGTGGAGTGTAGTGCTCGCCCGGGACGTATAAAGACGGACTAAGAAATTGGGGAGTACAGCCGTCCTGAGAGGGTACTGAAATGTTAAGCCCGACTTCTGGATCCGAGAATTGTGGGTAATTCACAAACGTGTTCGCTTGATGACCCAGTCAGGACGTATCACCATTAGAGGACTGTACGACATACGACAAGATGAGGGTTCCGGGACGTCCTCTGATGAAGCCGGTGAATATTCGATGTTGATATCATTCGACAAAGGCTCCGACCTGAGGCCAGTGAGGTGTATGGCTTTGCTGACTCAGGACGTACTTACCCTGTGCTTCCGTCGCTCTGATATCCCCATGGACGAACTTTAGGCGAAGGGCGAGGCTGGGAAGTTATGTCGGTTCTGGCTCCCGGAGATAATAGGCGGGAATCAAGTGTGGGATCGAAAAGAGACATGGTCGGAGAAAGATTTCCTTGAGATGTCCATTGCTGAGCGTATGATGATTGTCCAGAGATACCGTCCACTGAGCGGAAATGCGAATAATGAGGCGTGTTCCTGTTGTTGAACCCAACTCCGCGCGAACCTACCAAAGTAGAATGACTTTGAACGCGGCGCATATCCCGTAATTGAGAAGTTCGGGGATCTGATTGCGTATACTGCAAAGGGGGGCTGTTATGATATTGCGGCGCATTCTCATCAAATGTAAAAGGCTGTGTATAGGTCTCGCGTATCGTCTCAAAAGTCACCGCATTCAAGGGAAGTTCGGAAGGCTCATCCGAGTGAAGTGTGGCAGGAATGGACGACACCCGGCGAAGGGAGCGATAGTCAGACAGCGATTCATAATTTTGAGGATGATAATTCCGGAGCTGTTGTGAGTGTTGAGGGCCATGCGAGTAGACACGCGGATTGGGAGAGGATCGCAGGTCTGCGGAAGAGATAGCATTACGAAGCCGGGCTTTCGAAGGACCACGAGTGCGTGGCTCTCGAGACGAGTATTGGCAAATAAGTCCTCTAGTCGTGCATCTCTGGCACACAGGATGCTCTCCAGAACACTAGCACAAGTCTCAGAAGGGATCGACGGTGAGCTTTGATTACATACCTTAGTTTTACGTTCGCGACACTTATCGCATGCCTGGACGGTGCGCTGCCGCTCAGAAGGTGGAGGTGCTTGGCGACTGTGAGGGACCTGTTCAGGTTCTGGTGGAAGCGAGGCACTTTGGTGGCCGCTAGTGGGGACGTGAGCTTCTACCGGAGTAAGATAGACGCCGGACCCCGTCCCAGGGGACTCGGTTGAAGCAAAGTAAGGCGCTGTGTCTTCGGTTTTTGCGTCGATCCACTCAGACATAGTCCTGGCGTACTTGTGATGGATCCGAAACAGAGGGACGTGGTCAGAAATTCGAGGCTACAGATGTCTTCTGGAGGGTCGAACGTGGATGAACGATAGAAGATGGTGAGCAATTTAAGGCTTTGAAAACTGCAAGTAGAATGTAGCCGTAGGAAGAGAGAAGGTTATCAGGCTTTGAACACCCCGAAATTCAAACGGAGAGGTTTTAGTTATGCGTTCCATTCAATAAGGCAACTGAGACACTTTCATACTCCGCGGCTCATAGCAGATCTCTGAACTACATGGATATAAAAGGAAACTACGCCTGGACCGGGAAGGAACATTATTAGCTCGATAATGATTCAAACATTATAGAGGATATACCCCAGACTCACATAAAATTACATTGCCTACACTAATTCTTGAACTGTCCATTGAACTCCCGTCCGATGAGCATTCGCCTGATCTCTTGTGTCCCAGCACCAACCGTGTAGAGTCTAGAGTCTCTCACAATGCGACCCATCGGATACTCTATATTGGAGGCATAAACATCAGAAGCGTGGCATTCTTAGGATGTATGATCGAACTTGCCATTTATGTATCCATTACCCCCGAAACACTGCATTGCCTCTAGCGCCACTTCGACGGCTTTTTCGGTCGAATAGAGGATTGCTCCCGCACAATCCTGTTGATGGTCGAATAAAGCACAATGAAGAGTAACAAAATGTTGACTCACTCGTCTGCTAATGTTGCCTCGATCACACGCTCGCGCGACAGCATAGACGTAGCAACGACTGGCGCTGAGCTTGGTGTACATATCAGCGACTTTGGCTGACAAAGTCAAATTAATGATGAAAAAGTCGAAAAAGATTTTTACTTCTTACCTTGCATTAATTGGAAGGTTCCGACAGGTTGTCCAAACTGCTTTCTATCATGAACATACTCCACAGCCTCGTCAAAAGCAGCCTGCATCAATCTACATCAAATGAACTCGGCGTATGCAGGCTCTAGAAGATGTATCTCACCCTAAAGGACCACCACTCAAAACTATTCGCTCGAGGTCGAGGCCGGACATCAAAACCCCTGCCCCTTTGTTCACTTCACCCAGTACGTTTTCTCGTAGGACGTAAGCAAGGAGATTCGACACGAAAGATAATGGTTACCGTCGGGTACTTCACAATTGTCGAAAACCAGCTCGCAAGTATCACTTCCTCTCATGCCAAACTTATCTAGCTTCGGGCTCGTTGAAAATCCGCGAATTCCCTTCTCAATGATAAATGCCGTTATGCCCTTCGAACCCAGTTCCGGGGCTGTCTTGGCGTAGACTATCAACGTCGACGCCACCGGCCCATTTGTTATCCTGATCCCCGTTCAGAAGTCCAGAGTCATTACATCGTAGAACAAAAGAAAAATACATACCAGAATTTACTTCCGTTCAGTTTCCACCCTCCTTGTATTTTCTCTGCCTTTAATCGCATACCCACGACATCGCTGCCACTCGTGACCTCGCTCATCGCCAAGCTACCCACCTTAGTTCCGTTAACCAGGTCAATAAGATATTTAGCTTTTTGATTATCGGTTCCATGCCGATGAAGTTGATTGACACATAGGTTCGAGTGAGCGCCGTATGACAATGCCACCGAACCGGATGCGGCAGAGAGTGCTTCCATGGCAAGTGTGTGGTAAAAGTAACCGAGTGAAAGACCGTTATACTTTGAGGCCACTGTAATGCCGAGGAGGCCCATTGAACCAAGCTTCTCCCAAAGATCCTGCGGTTCCCGAGATCGGAGATCATGAGCGGTCGCAAACTATGCAGAAGACAACGCTTACAGCGGGAAATGTATTTGTTTTGTCAATTTCAGCAGCTCGAGGAGCAACTTCCTTCTGAGCGAAATCCACCACCGCATTTCTAAACTGTTAACAGTGTAAAATCGCGTTCATCGAAAAATCTTTAGTGCGAACTAACGCACTTCTGCCTCCTCTTCACTTAGTCCGGCGACGTCATGATTGTAGGTCGAAGCGTATCTCCTCAAAGGGGCCCAGCTCAATGTTACAGATTGTCTGCGACGAATAGTATTGATTAAAGATCGCACTAGAGACATTGAGACGAGGAGGAAGATGAATGTGCGCAGTGGACACGAATTAGTGGTACCACACTAGAGCCAAGTTTGGGCACGACCCTGTGAATTCGGACCATTTCCGCCGGCCATCTATAACACGCCATCACGTGAGCGTAATTCCAGCAAGGTTCACACTACCTAATTTATGAAGTGATTAACCCCGTTGTGCGAGTTTCCAAGCGAAACCTTAAGTTGAAGTCGGATTTACGAAATACGGAATGGGATCGCGATATAAAATCCGCCGCGATGATATACATCTCTTGGTCAACGTAGATACATACTCGTAGTAATAAAATCCCTCTCCACATACGTCAATCTGCCTCATCTTCAGATTTAGTTCTCTGGTACGGCCATCTGGCGTCAACACAAACTTTTAGGCCGCCTCCAGAGCTATAAGCTTCAACAATCTCCTGATCTAATTTTTCCCATCTCTGTATTCTGGCCATGTCTTTGGGATCCAAATCGATGACCATAATCTGTTCAGGTTTCACCTTCTCTGCGGGCACTATCGGTCGAAGGCGATTGAAGCGAATAATAATTGAACAATCTTTAAAGGTTGCTGAAAGGAGATAGGCCAGGAGATAGAAGCGGAGATGCTCTGGTGCCGGTTTAGCATGATTGAATTCTGTAAACGAGGACAAGTACATGTCCAAAAAGTTGGTCCAATCGGTAATATCAGGTTCGATAGACGTCAAGTAAGTGGAACTTGAACCGGTTGGTGAAGACATAGAAGAAGCCGTGTCGATTGCATTCAGTTCCCGTCGGGCCATGTCGACAGAACGCCAGAGTTTGGAAAGGCCCTCGATGTCAAGAACATCAAGGGAACGCTGAAGTGTAGAAAGAATGCGAAGCACTGGGGTTTGCAACAGTACAGGTAATAGGGTCTCAACGAAAGTTTCACGGAGGTCCCCGTGAGACATTTTGGAATCAAAATTGCTCGGGAGCATACGAGACGCCTAGATGAGGTTTGGTCTCCAGATTTGAATGGATATATGATGAGTGACGTACAACAGAAGGAACGACCTTTTCACCATGAACGAACATCTTGAGATTGTTGATCGTTCCATTACTCTCAGTCCAAGTATCCCAAAGATCGCATATCGCTCCTTTAATACGATTCTTGTCTTCAGAAAACAAGTCTAAAGGGCAGTAGCTTGAAGATCTAGCCTCCTTCATCTTTGACCTCATTGCAGAATGCATGCAGAATCTACATGTCCGAGTCTTGACATATCGAGTAGCATCGGAAAGATGAATTGGAGAAGGCAAGAATCCCCACTTCGGCTAGACCAACCTCCATGTTTTTCTTTACAAGCTGTAGACATCATAGAAATTTCTTACCTTGATTTCGACCGACACCCAATCACCGCCGACAAGATCTGTCGCGAGTACACCTTTTTTGCGCGTCACATCAATTTGATCCTTGGTTCTCCTGTCCTTGGGTCGCTTGACATCGTGAAGAGAAATAAGGGATTCGAGCCATTCACATGAGAGGTAAACGGACTTCAAGCAAGGTAAATGTTGAATTGGGATAAGTCTCTCCATACATTTTTGCTGAAACTCAATGATGGGATCATCTAGTTCGTCTTGTGAGTCCAAACTACTCGATGGTGCTGGGGAGTCGGTTGTAGGAATAAGGGCCTTCCTCAGGCGCAGAACAGTACCGTCGAACTGAGCGTCGGGTGGACCAACATAAGAGAAGACTATGGTCGCTCCACCCTCTGAGACATATCGCCAGTGGTGAGGGAGTGTGTCTATGGCGCGAACTACCATTGCATTGGTGAGAGGAACGAAATCAGGTTAAGTAGCCGAGATGCCGGAAGCCGGACGCGACTTGCTCAAATGGTTTTTCTTGTCCGCCGCAGGGCTGGAAAACAATGGGAACGCTGCAGCCAAGTTCTTCAACTACAAAGTAGTCTCCTGCTTGCCTCATCATATTTTTTCCCTGTTCAACTCAAGGATACTGTTGCCAATGTCAGTAGAACGCGCAATCACCGCACGCGTCCACTTCTTAAATCTCCAGATCGCGCTACTCATTCCATCCGTGTGGACAGACCGACAATGGGTGTTTTTTTGGCTTTAAGATAGGTACCGATGGGGAGACTTTCAAATGGGTTTGCCGAATTTTTGTGTGGAGCAGACCACTGACCGAGCCACGATGTACTTGGTGCGAACGCTGCCGCAGAGTTCATGAGCCACGAATGGTCAAACAAGCGAAATGTTAAAAATCAAGGAACACGCTTACTTTGTTTCTACCTCTCCAAGCTTCTGGTTATATCGTCTGACAATAGTGTCAACATAAGCCCTTTACGTTCCATCCAAACTCCTATACGCAGAAGAAACATGGCATAAATCATCTCCACTTAGAAAGGCACCGTCCAGTCTCGGGACCGTCAAAATTTTCTCTCGAATTGCTTTCAACGACCGTTGTTCGGAGGTGTAGACCTAATTACAATTTCGATTATGTAGAGGATAGAGGGATGATACATCCGCAATGCTTTGAATTGGCCATTTGTGCGGTCGGTGCTCATTGCGACACTCAAGAGATTCAATCCTCATTTCCACTTTTCCACCGTCCGTTGACCAAGAAATCATCTCGATCAGCCAGACATTCACCTGGACACCGCCTGAAGTTGGTCATGTATTTTAGACCAGTTCGATCTTTAGTTTCGTTGTCTTTGATCAGCCGGGATGACGATCTTTTCAAGCCGTCTATCGTTCAGATCACAGAAGATACGGAATGTCGACTAGGCATACATTAATTTCGACAAGATACACTAAGTCAGACTGGGCATCAGACCCGCGTTCCGAAACGCGTACCTAAGGGGGTGCAGCATCGGCGATATACGAAAATGGCGTGCAACGCGTGTAGGTACAGAAAAGTGGTGGTACGAAAGAAAGGAGTCCGGAATCATGTGATCACAACTCTGCTGCTTGAAACGCGTGCCGCATTCATCCCGTGCCTCCTTCTGCGGACTGTCACTCCGCCCGATTTGGACAAATCAAGACGACTTTCTAGTAGCATCGACGTAATACCCTTGATGGACATTGGCGCTCATTCTGCATAGTGCATGTTGCAGATAATTGTTGTTGGAGTGTTTAGTGATATTGGTGGTGGAGTCGGAAGATCGACAAGTTTGATTTTATATAGTTCATGGGGGTAGAATGCGAAAAGGGGGAACAGATGAATACCGTGCAAGGTGAAGGAGAAGGGATAAACAATCCAAGTCATGATATAAGTGAAGGTCCAGATAGGAAATTGACCCCAAGTTTCAATAAGCGCAAGGCTAATTGCACCACAGCTTGGCTCCAGGTCCTTGATAAGACAGAGGACGACATATTCGTGGTCTGCCCCGTGGCGGCTCTTTTTCACTGTCACATCTGTCGTCTGAGGCCGTGGCTGAGACACAATGATCCATCTCGTTGTCATCGTTATCATCGCAAGAAGTGTTTGGATCTTCGTCAGAGTCACCAATTCCCTCTGCATAATACCATATCTTCAGAAATATCTTCAACTCTGAGGAAACTCCAAGGTATTCGACGTTGCGTGCAAGACCCTCCCAATGCACTATTTTTTTGTTCAAACACTCTGCCATGTAGGTGGTGTCGCCGAAGTACATCCAGTGAACAATCAAGTAGAAAGAGGAAGGGTCTGGAACGGGGAGGTAGAGAGAAGGATAATTCAGTGGACCCGGCAACAAACGAGGCAGACGATTGGTGGGTACAGAGTAGCGGCGGTTTGAATGCGGACCATTGCAGGGGTCCACCGTAGTATGAACAAGATCAACTGGGTTTACGCCGCTCAATAGGGCACGAATGTAGCTTGAATGAGCGGAAAGGTAATCGACATGCAACTGTGAATCGCGGTGAGGTAGCAGATCAGAAGAAAAGACAATTGCGATACCTGGAGATGTAAACGCGGTGAAAGTTCCAAAGTTGGCTCAGTCGCTCTCCGGCCCGAGCCAGAAGGATCGGACAAGCTAGAAGTAGTCCAGTGTGTTTGTGGTGTGGGCGACCCAGCAACAGCCGTATGCAAAGGCCTGCCTGACACTTGAGGAATAGGTATAACTACCCAAGTCAGTCAGTCTGCTTCACAATCTTGAAAGAGGAATCGGACAAACTGATAGTACAGTCGGACGTCTCAGGTTTGTCCCAAAACATGGGGGCCAACGTTCGTAATGACTGAACGAAATATTCCCGAGGCACTTCTTCTAGATGTCGTATCAAGGATGTACATCGTGAAGGCAAAGCCCACGTTGTAGACGCTCGCATTGCATCATAAGAGCAAGTCGTGCAATGATAAGGTCCACAGGGGTGAACCGTTGGAGGGGAGAACGCATCCTGTCCGCCTTTTGAACTCCTATTGTCGATTGACGATGCCATGTTGTAGCCAAAGACGAATTATATCGATTCCAAAAGCCTAGAAAGGAACGGAAGTCCCCACAGGCTCGGGTAGCGACGATAAGCTGAAGTTTGGGAGAACCTGGGGATCAACGGGTCAACCTTGATTCTGAGCTCCTAGTAGTTTTGTACCTTAGATCTGAACCTGAATCCACGCTAAGGGGTAAATAGTGTTCATCCATTCATCGTGGTTGTCCTAATTGTTATGGGAGGTTACCCAATATGATGACGATTCGTCCTTATTGTCTTTTGCCTCGCGGCCTTCGGGGTTAAATCAGACCAAAGACAACATACATCTGATCTGCGTCTCCTCCGAAAACCATTTGAATGCCACGGATACCGAGGTCAACGCATGCGGTCAAAGTGAACAAGGTGGAAGCTTAGGTTGCAAATTGATATGCATAGGTCACTGTAATATCAAAGTGCTGATATGAATGCGGCTGCTACCATTGGGACGCCGGAGTCTCATCATCTTAATAAGTAGCCAGGATTCCAATGTAGTCGTAAGCCGACAACTCCGAGTCGTCGTCACTGGATGATCGATCGCGAGGTAGATCATTTCTTATGCTTTGGGAATCAACAATAATCTCCATGGCCACGAACGACGTCTTCACCTCCAATCCATATGAGTCTCATTCTAGTTTAACTGCAACAGAGGCAGAAGTCCTTTGGGAATATGCAAAACTCGCGCAGCATGTTAGATTGGTACGTGGCGACAATGTAGTGAATACTTTTTGCTGACTTTAGGGACATTGTTGTATCAAAAGGTCACGCAAAAGACGCGTTCAATTGGAGAGGAACCGGACCACATGCTGCTAGCGCGTCTCAGGGTGCTAGAAAAAAAGATGGGGTTAGTGCTCACCCTTGTATGTGTCCTGTCTTCAGTCCTTGATCGACACGTACGTTGTCTGATAACGCTTGAATGGTCAGTTCAAAGCCTCTGTATGGGGGGTCATAAACGAACAGCCAGTGGCGGACTCTTTCGCATATGACGATTCCAATGAGATTACCATCCGGCATTGATTTGTACAAGTGATGTAATTTAATGTAAATTAGCGACCACCAACAACATCATTGACATCCCAAATGACGAGCTTTCCATCGACACCGGTCGTACTGACTGTTGAAACCTGTCCTGGATATCCTTGGTAGGCCCTGATACTAGTAATCGTGTTCTGGTGGAGAGTCAAGAGCTGTGTGTCGGTAGAAGGTGAACCTGAGCCAGGAATACTCGATTGACCACGAGTATCTGCATCACGAAAAGTAGCGAAAGCACTGGTCTTCAGACGCCCAACACTGGAGTTGCCTCCATAGCCTGCCCCGTGACCAGCGTCCACTGATTTAGAGCCAGTCGCTCCGTCCAAACTACCGACGCTCTGCCATCCTCCTTCTGAGCCAGAAAACACGACTGGCTGGCAATCATGGCCAGCAGCAACAAGAGTATTTTCCCCTGTCCAGGTGAGAGTCACGAAAGGCAGCGACGAGATCCTGATGTTGATTACTGGGCCAGTGGGATAGACGATGTTGACCGAACTATCATGACCTTATGATGGGGAGGTGTGCATGGTCGACAAGATAAAATGGTTGATAAACTCACTCGCAAAAGCAAGTACATCTCCAGAAGGTGAAAATCCAACAGCGTGGACCCATCCACCAGCGGGGCTCGTGTACTCTCCACAAACTGTGTTGAAGGGAAGCTTTGAACCCCAGACAGTTGGAGCAGGGCTGTACAAAGGTCAGATCAAATTATGAAAAGATAGCTAATCAGTTCTGTACCGTGAGTCGACCTCCTTGATGTAAGCTGAGAACACACGAGCTTTCATATCTGCGCTACCAGAAGCGAGCAAGACATTGTTTGGATGCCAGTCCACGGACAGCACAGTGGATCTGATTGGTTTCTTGAGCAATTTCGACACCCACCAATTGTTCTCTTCATCAAAGGAACAGATTGCGATGGCACTGGAAGCAACAAAATCTATTCAAACACGCAATATATATATATATAACATACCGTGCACCACTTGCCACAGCGAACTTGTCTTCTCGAGGGCTCCATCGGACATGAGTGGCAGCCCTGTTGATCCTCAACAACACCAGAGTCGGCTTCCAGACAAGCTTGCCCGTCTCAGGATCCATCATCTCCTGCCAGACATACGCATTCCTGTCCTGCGATGCCGTGACAATGCGGTTGGATTGGGGAGCCCAGTCAATGGACGTGATTAGTTTGTCGTGCTGTAGCGAAGTGAAATAAACATGTTCAGAACAGAGGATGAAAGACCTTCACACCTCTGAAAGCATATCGGAGGGAGAAAATTCCGAGCCTTGGCGGGAGTATATTTGGACATCATTGGAGTTCAAGCTGACGGCAAGCCCTGAGGATGCGATAAATCATTGACGCTGGAATGGAGGGATGGGTGGGATCAGGAAACTAACGACTGCAATCCGGACTGAAGGCATGAGATGTGATAGGGGTCTGAGCCAAGGTGTGAATTTCTTGGACCATTCTGAAGATGATGGCAGTAGGACGAGCAGTCTACTACTGCGGATGTAGCTGGTGAGGTTGCAATAATCGAGGAACGCGTGACGTCGACTTGACAACTGAGCACATATTCGAAAACAAACTGATGATATGACATTGGCAAGTATAACCTTAGGACTTAAGAGATATATAATCGTCCCTTCTATATACAAGAAAGTCCTACTAGATGAAGCGCACACACAACACCTCGGTGACATCAATAGCCCTTGTTTACCACCAGAATTGATAACAATCATGCTTTCCGTCCTTACAAGTCATATTGGACATTGTCGCCGGTGTCTTCAACTTTTCCGGTTCGGGTTTGCTTTGCCCAACGAAGCCCACAAGCATTGCACAAGGTTTTTGGACCGAGCGGACCCTAAGAGGGTATGAGCCAGTTATGAATGTCTGATTGTAATCGCTGCCCAAACCTTCCGCCATTCGGGAGAATCAGTACGACCGCACGTTACGCACACATATTGCTCCCCGGCCGATATCTTCTTCAACTTTACATAATGTAGGAAATGTGTAACTGTGAATGAGCTGGTCTTGACGACAGACACGAGACATACCTTCTTTCTTCTCGATGCGTCCTCATTGTCATCCTCACCAAGAGAAGAATTGACCGGAGGCACCGGTGCATCAGTGAACAAACCATTATCAAAAGGAGTCCCTAGGAGAGCGTCAAACTCGGTGAGACCACTGCCAGAAGGTGGTTGATAGGAGCTGGAAACATCAATACCAGATTGCATCGTGTTAGTAATCGACTGGATTGGGGAAGTCGCATATATTTGGATAGGCGTGATTGTCATAGGGGAGGTCGCAGCCCTCTGTGGCAAGCGTTTACTGAGTTCCGTATGTCTGCGCTGTAGGTTGTCGTTGTCCATTTTGATGTCCACGTATGTGCCCAGCCTGTGGGTTGACATTCAGAATTTGTCCGACAATATTTCCGGGACCATTAGTGACGGTTATAACCTACGATTCAGTGTTTCGGCTTGGGTAAGGCTTGATGGTAAGAAAGAGAAAAAGGCCCTCTGGGTCGGTTGAACGAGGTCGTCCCTGGATCTCGAACAGGATATTCTTCGCGGTAAAGGGACATGATGGCAGTTTCTCACTGCAATTGATGCGGACGTAGGCAAGTAGGCCCGAATTACTGTGTATCGATTCGTCAAAAGTATTTCGAAAAGCAGTTCGGTCTTCAGCTGGCACAGAAACTTCATCTGAGGTGATGTCGCAGAATAAGAATGAAAATGACTAACATGTTGCGATTAGCTCAAGAAAATCACATTCTAAGAGATCGGCGCTTTTCCAACCCGTCATTTCTGTTACAACAGGTGCACAGTAGAGGATGATACATGTTTCGGAGAGAATGAGATTGATCCCATCTGCAAGTTCGGTCACCAAAAGGTCAGCCCACCGTTTGCGCTTGGTGAACTCAAACGTTTTTGGGGTCCCTATAGCTGTACTTGCTTGACTGGATTCAGAGGACATAATGTCGCGGTTCAGAGGGAAGCCAAATTAGCTTCCGCGGATCCGTGCGTCACCAGAAGCAACTTAACCCATAACACATAATTACAGCCCTCAGAAACAAGATCATCCATTGTGCATAGAGAAAGTTGAGGGCAGTAAGTATAGATGCTTTCATGAACAGAGATCACATCAAAAATTCCTTCCATGCAGACTGTCGATGATATACGTGTGTCCGCTCAAACGACACAATACCCGCCATCTACACGAATTTCTGTGCCTGTCACGAATTTTGAGGCGTCACTGGCTAAAAAGACGATAGCGCCCTACAGGGAACGTCAAAAAAACGTTTAGTCTTAATCAAA
Source organism: Termitomyces sp. DKA19 (assembly GCA_018851325.1). Taxonomy (NCBI): domain Eukaryota; kingdom Fungi; phylum Basidiomycota; class Agaricomycetes; order Agaricales; family Lyophyllaceae; genus Termitomyces; species Termitomyces sp. DKA19. The sequence continues at coordinate 94,416 of JABCKS010024857.1, read as the reverse complement.
ACAAAGTAAACATCGGAAGTTGACTCACAGCCAGATCTTCCGGTTCACCCATCTGGCGAGAGATCAGCGCTCAACTACTACCATAGGATGACTCCGCAGGGAGGAACTTGAAGGCTCACCCGGCCCATAGGAGTCAAGCTTTCCCATGTTTTCTGCGGTAAGATAGGTTCAAAGAGTCCCCCTAATCACTAAGGAATCAAATATACCTTGAGATCAGGATTATTCTCGAGGATTGTTCTGGTGAGTTTCGTTAACATATAACCAGGGCTGGGTCAGAAGTCGTTCAGTCTCAAATCGTCCCGGATCATAGATTAACTTTGAACCTCAAAGCATTGACCCGGACGCCCGTCTTAGCCCACTCGACGGCAAGACTTGCAGCCATATGCTTCACCGCTGAACCCCTCCAAAATGAGTAGTCACATTACACAAAACGTCTTTGTACTTACCGGCTTTAGAGGCGTTGTAGGGGGTCTGAGGCTAGACACAAAGGGTGAAATATTAATGGCCGGCTGGGAAGAGAGCGAATACGGTAATCAACCTGAGGGATGTTGACAATCTGCAGCGTGGGAGGAGAGATTGTTTATGAGAGATCGTTCGTGGGGGAGGGTAGGATTATATACGTTGGCGCTCATACTAGAGACCAAGATAATTGAACCGCCACCCTGAGGTATCATATTCTGAGCTGCTTCACGTGCCGTGTAAAATGCACCATGAACGTTTATATCATATAGGCGTTTCATCCGGTCTGAGGGGTAGCTATACGTCAAACCTGAGCAAGTTTTGAGGGACTCAAGACAGACAACGAGTGCTTACTCAAATGCTGTGTAATTCTCGACGATCCCTATGTCCACTTATATCACAACACGAGTTTTGATAGCAAACTTGGATCTTCCACACACCAGCTGACGCAACAACAGAGTCGACCTTCCCAAAGATGCCCAAAATCGTGCCATATGCCTTCTGAACCGATGGCTCCGAAGAAACATCGCATTCTACACCTATGAAGTTAAAGTCCACTGCCTCACCGAGTCGACTCGCTACATGAAATAATGAAGATATCCAGGGGCAGTGAAGGTCAAAGGAATCAACAAACCGATTGCATAGGATACCAATTCATCAGCCGCTCTTTGGGCCTCGTCAACCTTTAGGTCAACGATCGCCAACGACTTGCAACCTCTGGGGGCGTTGTTTGCCCATTGATCTTCATGAAGTATTAACTGACTTACGACTCTGCAAATGCACGACAAAATTCATAACCGAGGCCCCTTGCACCACCGGTGACGAGACAAACTTACTGGTTGTCAATTAGCGCTCATAATCGGGATTTCAATCCAGAATCTACCTTTTCCTCCAGGGAAAATGACGGAAGGGTTTTAGGTGCAACAAACTGACTAGAAAGTCTGACAGTAGAACGTGGAGGCACTCCTGGAGCACGTGAAAAAGTAATAAAGAGACGTCTAGCCGTGAACATGACGAACTATCTCGAGTTGTCACATCGATGAATGCATGCATGCATGATCATACTGATACCATCAATGATTTTATCACTCGTGTATTTATAATAATCAACCACAGAAATTTGGAAATCACATTGATGTAGCAAAAACTAGAGTATCACAATGATGAGAGAGCATAAAAGAAATCATAACATGAAAATAAAATGCGGGTATCTACAATAGAGCGGTCTTTATCGACTCAAGCAGCTGTGAGTGTAGGAATGAGTGCGTAACGATCGTAAAGTACAGCGTAAAAGAATGGTCCCGACGGCTTTCAAGTCGAATGGCCAAAAAAAATAAACAAAGGTGTGTGATGGAACGAATATCATCATATACATGCAAACTTGGACTTGCGTCTTTGTATTTCATCCATTCGGGAATCGAGTTGGGACCTAGCCCGTTCCTTAGCTTTTCGCTCCTCATCAAGTTTTTGTTCTAGAGATTGCTTTTCTTCTACAATTGATCTTCGCACCGTGACAACTTCACGTTGGGCGTCTGCCAGCTCGTTCCGCATAGCTTCGAGTTTGGCATTGAGCGTATCCCGTTCGCGTGCGATTTCCGTGGCATGCATACGTGCTTTACGAACTGTTCGGACGAAGATGCATTACTAAGAGTGAGAACCTGTCATGTAAAAAGATCACGTACGATTCTTCTCTGATTCGCCGAGCGACGTTTCCAGAGTGCTCACAAGGTCCATGTGAGCTTGCAGATCGCTCTCACAATGTGTCAACTGCTTGTTGAGCGTGTTGATCATTGTAACTTGCTCATTAATTTGTTTAGCCTGCTGCTCGATCTGAACGAGAATTTTTGGATCAGTGGGAGGGGGACTAGTCGATGGTACAGATGTCAAGGGTGACTCGGGTTGCGATTCGCGAGACGAGGTTGAGGCGACAGTTATGGAACTATTTGATGATGTGCTGAACGATGCATCGACGCTTGCTGAAGGAGGAACACGGGGCGTGGGTGCAGGTGGAGGTGGAATAGATGGAGGTGGTGTAGGAGGAGGAAGCTTCATCGCAGGTAGACCAGTTGCACGCGTGTAAGATAGGTTACGCTCCGGGGCAGGTCGACTATGGGGAGGAGAGGCACTTCGAGCCAGTTGGGTTTGCAGCTCCCGAACCAAATTCTCGGCTCGAATTCGCTCCACCTGGATAGCATCCTTCTCCTCTTGAACTTTCTGTAGATTTTCCCGCATTTCTGCAAGAGTCGAACGATGCCGCTGAGACTCCTCAACAGAAAATTCGCGTCGAGAAACCTCGTGGATCAATCTAGACTGTTCCCCGCGAGTTTTGTCGAGCTCCCCTTGTAATGTCGCAACCTCACCCTCCAAATCATCTCGCTCAGCAACAACACGGGTCAATTGACTCTCCATATCTCGAAGAAGGATATCCTTCTTTTCCATCTCCTGTTCATGCTGGTGTCTGGCTTGTTCACGAACAAGAGTAAATTCGTCAGCCGCCACCTTATGGGAATCAAGTTCCTGAAGAACAAGATCATGCTCAGCGCGAAGTGTTTCTAGATCTCGAACGTGAGAAGCAGAGATACGGTCCTTCTCTTCGAGTAATTGGCTCTGCGACTGTACGGTTTGCAAGATTTCCTGGTGTTCACACTGGAGACTGGAAAGACTATCCTCGAGACGTTTGTTCTCCTCGGCGAGTTTTTCGCCTTGAGTTTCGGCTGCTTGAAGACTGATGTGATGTTCAGCCTGACGAGTCGCAAGGGTATCCGAAAGATGCTGTATCTCGGAAGCAAGGAGTCCAGCTCGAGACTCAGCTGCGTCAAGGCTTTCGCAATGCTCCTTTTCGAGAACAGCGATGGTTTCCGACATACGAGCCTTTTCTTGTTCAAAAAACTCCGCTTGGGACCGAATGTTGTCAAGACTCTTTGCCTGATCGTCCTGCAGAAGTACCAACCGTTTGGAGAGATTGTTTTTCTCTTCAGCAAGTTGTTGAACCTCAAATTGCATTACCTTGAGACTTTCTCGATGCTCATCTTGAATAACAGCAAGGCTGTTTGATAGATAATCCTTCTCTTTACCAAGGGATTCTACCTGCGCCATTACTACACGGAGACGTCCATGATGTTCTTCTTGTAGGACGGAAAAATTTTCTGAAAGACGCGTCTTCTCCTCTATGTGAGTCTGACTGGTTTCCAAAGTTGCACAATGTTCAGCTTGGAGGTTGTCGAGGCTCTTACGAAGGCTGTCCTTCTCATCCCCCAGAACCCGAATTTGCTCTTGAAGAGTTTCCAACGCAGCATGATATGTTTCCTCTTTGGACGAGAAACTTGTTGCTAATCGGGTTGTTTCTTCGCTAAACACTCTTTCATTTTGCTCTCGAAGAGTCTCGATAGCCAATGTGTGTTCTTCCTTGAGGGCCTCTAGGGTTATATTGACATCGTCTAAGTCTTTCTGACGCTGAGCCTCAAGTTTGGCGATAGCGTCTGTTTGCGATTGAGTAAGGCGTGAACGTTCCTCTTCGAACTCGTCTCGGGCCTTCTGTAAAGTCGCCTCGTGTGTAGCCTTCAATGCGGTAAATTGCTCATCGTGGGATTGCTGCAGCTCCTGGATAGCCAAAGCTTGCTGCTCTTTGTACGTGAAGATCGCCTGGTCCATGTCTTTTGATCCCTTCAAGGAAGCAGTCACAAGATCCGCCTTGGCTTCGGCAACAGTTGAGTGAAGACTATTTACTTCCATTCGATGTTCCTCTTTGAGTTTCGCAAGCGTCGTCTCATACTCCAGACGGAGACGATCCATCTTGAGAGTATTGTCATCCATCTTCATGGCTAGAGTCCTTGCATGATCGGCCTTCAGAGCCTGAAGCTCTTCAGCGAAAGAAACGTCCTTCCTGGCGATGGCCTCCGCATGAGCTTCCTGAAGCTCTTTCAGAGCGCGGGCTTGGGAAGACTCAGATTCGGAAAGAGATCCTTGACGGGCAATCTCTATCATTCGTAACTCTGCAGCATGCTCCTCGCGCAACCTCTCCAAGGCTCCACCCAAATCTGCTGCTTGCTGTACAAGAGCATCTGCATGATCTCCACGGAGCTTTGTTAATGCATTATAATACTCCTCTTCCGTGCGCTGAAGAACAGTATCGGCCTCGGCATCCTTCTGCTTCAGTTGTTCAGCATGATGGGCCAGAAGTCTATTTATGGCCTTCGAATGCTCATCACGCATGACATCAAGGTTATTTTGGGCTTCCTGGAGTCTAAGGCGAAGTTCCTCAGAATGTTCTGCCCTAAGTTTTCCGAGTTCTTGCTCGTGATCGTGATGAGACTGCTCAAGCGCAGCATGAGCAACCATGTATTCGTCATGAAGGCGAGATAAAGAAGCAGAATGTTCTTGTCTGGTGCGAGCGAGGGTATCATCAAACTCCGCGAGTTTGGTATCCAAGATTGCTTGATGCCGTCTCCGAAATTCCTCGACTTCATTTTCATGGTCGGTTTCGGCTTTCTCCAAAGCTTCGTTAAAAGCACTGGCTCGACTTTCAGCCTCTTCCAATTTCTCTAAATATTCATCATGCTTCCTTCGCAAACCCTCGATTTCGGTCGACATATTAAGAGTCTATAGTATAAGATGACTAAGGTTCCAAAGAGACCGAAGTATGCACCGGTAAACTTTACCTGATCGCGAGACAATGTCGTAAGGTCATCCAATTGACGCTGAACCTGGCTGAGTTGCGTACTCAGGTTATCCACGACCTCTCGATGATGTGACTCTTTCTGAGCCATTGACCTGAGATATACTTTAGAGTGAGAGGAAAGGATAAATGGCCAGTACTTACAACATCAGTTCATTGAGTCTCTCTAAAGATTCGTCTGCTTCCGAAAGGACAGACACACTGTTTACTTCCGAGCCAGTGTCCGTGTGGGCATGAGCTCTTCCGTTTTCCATCGTTTTGCGTATGTGGTCGAACTGATTCAGAGTCTTTGGAGACAGGGTAGCAGCAGCAGCTCCATTCAACTTCTCAATGGGCTGCGGGAGAAGCTCTACAGCAACAGCAACTGTAGGAGACATAGAACTTTTCGCCTCTCGACTCTCCTTAAGCGACTCTTCCAGGAGTGTGATTTCTGCTTCTCGTTCCTTGAGGACCTCTTGAAGACGCATGATCTCATGTTCAAGACTGTGAACCGAGCGTTCATGACCATTGATAGAAGATGAACTGGGAAGGGAGGTGGAAAGATTGGATTGAACACCAGATATATGAGTCAACGTGTTGTGCGAATTGGAAGGAGAATGGGAGCTACTCGTCCCGTGACTGGAGAAGGATGCTTTGCGTGAGTGCACCGATGACAGCTCCTGCGACAGCGACTGCGATTGTGAGAGCGACCTTATAGACAATGAGCCTCCGGCAGAGGTGCAGTAATTAATACGCTCACCTCGCGTGTAGCGACTCGGTCGAGGCCGCTTGTTGAAAAAAAAGGCGCCTTCCAGCTGAATTATACTGAGGCTCAGTATCCTTGACCCTACCGCTTGCCATCCGCCGCTTGGCTGGGAGACTCTCGACGAGTTTTTCCGAAGATTCCAATTGGACTGATATTGAATTGCTGAGTTTTGCTTCTTGTATTTGAGCAGCAAGATCAGAAATTTCTCGGAGAGCGTCACGATACTTGGCCGTAATAGCTGATAAATCAGCCAACGTCGCAGTGTGGGTCTGTTGAAGAGCGAGAAGCTGTTTTTCCAAAGCAGAATCAGGTTTCGAAGGTTGAGTCAACACTTCGGCCATCTGTTCAGCCGGTGTAACGGGACTAGAATCTGCTCCTTCAGATGTCTGAGGAGTATTGGCCATATCGACCTCCAAACTCTTTCTTGCTGAGACAACTTCGTCAACCACACCACCCAAGCGAGTTCTGACATCGCACGCTTCTTTTCTCTTCGCCTCCCATTCAGCCATCCGTATCTCCAACTCTTTAACTTTCCTCTCACGCTCCTCCAAGTCACTTCGCCAGTTTTTGCCATCCTCACGCAATGTTTCCAAGCGTGAATTTAAAGATTTGACTTCGTCCTGGCGCCGATCGCACTCATTCTCCAAGCTTTCGACTGTTCGTTGAAGATTCAGGATAGACTCGTCAGAGCGTCCCAAACGAGCCTCCAGGTCCGCGATATATTGTGCAGACGATGATTCAGCCTCCTTGAAACGGGAAATTTCTCGTTTCAAATCCGTTAAAGATTCACTCGAAGTTATTGAGGTTTCGTCATAAGATTTGATCTTCTCTTCTAAGTCTCGAACATATGCCTTGGATGAATGAGATCTTGCAACGACCAATGAAAGAATGATATGCACCTCTGTCGATGACTCTCGCTCTGTCAACTTAGCAACCCTACTTCGAAGTTCCTCTACGTAGAGCTCAGTCGCAGCATGACGCTCCGTAAGAACAGTCAACTCCTCTTCCTTTTCTTCGAAGAGTTCATTAGTATGCCTCAATGCCGCCTTGTTGAGGCTAAGTTCGGCCTCTATAGTAGCAATTGTCTTCTCATACTCCTCGATAACCGGCCCAACAATTTCCTCATACCGCGCTGTCGCGCCAACGGCTCCTGCAGTGCTGGTTCTGTGTTTCTCTCCAAGTTCCCTCCGTAAACGTGTAAGTTCTTCTGTGCGTTCGACAAACTTGCTACGCATGTTCTCGTAATTGTTCTGTAGCTCAGTCATCTGCGCTAGGAACTTCTTACTTGCGCTAGAATCCACGACTTCTGGTGACGGGCTGTCAGTGATCACTAAACCTCCTTCCTTGATAGCTTTTAGTTCTTTCCGTAAACGGGTGATAGTCCCCTGTAGCCACTCCACGTCATCCCAGCCGTCTTCTTTCTCGTTGAGAACAGCGCGATTCTTAATATTCCTTGCACGATTGGCATACTTGAGAGTATTCAACGTTTCATTCGCATTCCATTCCGCGGGACTGACACAGGCGATCATGAGGGTATGCGCGTTGCCACCGAGGGAATCTTGCAGAAGACGAGTAAGTTTAGAGTCACGATAAGGAACGTGAGATGCAGTATGCGATTTGCTGCGCGACGGATCGCCGAGGGCGGAGATGACATTTCCAAGGGCTAGGAGGCCACTATTGATTGAGATACCCTCCTTGATACGTTCACCTGCCGCAGCAGTACGTTTGAGCTATATGTGTGTCAAAACAACGCTGTGCAATCATTGAAACTCTTCTCTTACTCGTTCTGACCCTGCCAAGTCGACGAAGTGAAATTTCGAGACGATAGTGACCCATTCACCATATTCGTCGTCACCACTAGCATGGTTTAAACGCTCGCCAATATGACCAAGAGCGCTGGAAGGCCGTAAACCACCTCGGCCCATTGCCGCTGCAAAGCTCGGCGTTGAAGGTCGCCCAAATGTGGGCGATGCCATACGAGTAGCAGAAGGGGATGCAATCATTGAACCAGGACGCACCAGTCGCGAAGGTGAGCGGCCAGAAGGAGAAAGGGGGGTGGACGAACGCGGAGGTGTTGATCCAGTATATCTCTTTTGAGTCAATGTCAAGGAGAAAATCGCATGCGAACGTGATGATTGGGCATTCATGTCTGTCTCATTAGTCCGCCGAATAGACGTACCCTTCCGTAGAAGGCTTTATAAAGACTTGGATTAGCTTTTATCTGAAAGTACTAGAACTCAAAATATGCTCACGACATCACTTCGGCGACGTTTCTAACGTTGACTTCGCGGAGACCGCCCCAAATGATATGGCCATCCTTGTCCTCTCTGATTTGTACTTCACGTCTCCCGCCAACCATGTCGTCTAGGCTGAGAAGGTCGATAAGGTCTTCGTTGTAAATTTCGATGAACGATCCCTTGACGCTATAATTCCAGGTCGTCCCGCGTTCTTCTTTCAGCTGTCTAGCGCTCGAAAAGATGGTTGAGACTGCTCTTGGGATGATTCCCATACCGTTTTTAGGATCCGCTGGGTCCGCGTCGAGATCAATACCAGTCATGGTAAAAGTCTTGCCGCTGCTAGTCTGGCCGTACGCGAGGATAGTGCAGTTGAACCCTTCGATAAAGCGGGACACGAGAGGTTTCGCGGTAGACACGAAAAGGTCATACTGGGCTGTGTTGGGAGGATGGACCTGGTCAAAAGAAAACTGTTGTTTCTTCGCAGCAGAACCGGAGGAAGGCGTAGAAGGAGTACTGAGGGTTCCTGATCCCGACCCATTGACAGAAGCGGATTCAATCGAAACCGTATTGGAAGAAGTAGCATGAATAACTGAGCGCTGGAAACGAGCGGGTATAGATGTGGAATCCTGGTTGGTGGGGGGACGGATGCGAAGAGCTGGTACTTGAAGTCAGTCGAGCTTGGGATGTTTGCAGATGATACACGCACCGACTTGAACCGAGGTCGTCGTTACAGACGACGAACTCTGGGGGGGCATGGCTAACTACTGCCCTTGCTGACCGACCCTAGTGTATGTCTTCTAACAGATCATGATTCGGCAGATTCCGATCTAATGTCCCATCTTGACAACCGCGCACACAAACCGAGGGCACAATAGTCGCATCTGTTTCCTTATAGCCATTCTTGGCCTCTTCAGTAGTAAACTTCACTTCATCGCATCGATATATGCCGTCAAGCTTGCACGTCAACGAACTTTAACTGGTCTTTTGCTCCTTGAGCCGTTTATAACACATATGGCGTTGTGCAAAACATTTTCCCTTTAAGCGTCACGCGTTATGTATCAGCAAGGGGATAGATGCAACACTTGTTTGGACGTCCGTATTTGTCCTTGTTTGGACGTCCGTGTTTGTCAATCTAGCTCATTTAGACCTTACATGTACATTTAAGATGCTTATGCCTATTCTGAGCTTGTAATTCAACGTCCCGCATTTAACAAATCAATGCCTTTCTCCGATTCCGGCTGTTCTTGACCAGGAAAATGATGATCCATATCCGAGGTCTACCATTGCCCAATGCTGTACGTGATTATCTTATATATAAATGATATCATCGGAAAAAAAAATTTACAGGTGAGTTCCACCAGCCCTCCTTCCCGATCTTCTCTGAACTGCACTTTAGCTGCTTGTTGGAATGATATGTCCCGTGACATTCGTGTTTTGCGGCTGTGGGAGCCCCTGACTTATCCTCTGTAGCCATCCGGACCATCAATTTGATTTTCGAATCCTGCAGCAGTTGAAATGGAATTGGTCATATATGGAAATTGTTGGCCTCATCAAGAGCTGCCTAACAGAACAGGTATCATCAATACGGAGAGGAAAGTAATCCAGTTGCCGCTTGAGGTGTTTCAAAAGCCCATGATCAGGCAAGATAATTACTTATCATGTATTTTCCTGTATGTACAGCCAACGCCTTAATCGCCACTCACTGTTCACTCTTATATTGGAACCTATATTAAGACACGCTCCTTTGCAAGGCCTGGAGTTCGAGATAAACGTCATCTTTGATGTCTCCGGCTGACCCAGACACTTGCACCAAACAACAGTATTTGACAATATAAACAGGGATACTCACCAGAGTGCTTAGAAGATAGAGCGGAAAGAAGAGACCTGTCGGTCAAACGATGATATCTCTACTTGCCGCTTCTCCATGTCAACAATAGACCGTAAGTAAATATATCTCAGGGCGACCAAAAGTAGTGGTAAGCAACTGAATTACTACTCTGCCTGTTGACAATAGACGTAAGTAAATATATCTGGTAGGGTCTAAGTTAGTTATATGAATAGGGATTGAATATAGTAACTATACACACCTCATGGCGACCACAAGTAGTGGTCAGCAACTGAGGTGTGGCGAGAACGAAAGGGTCGAAAATTGTAGGTATTAAGTAATCATACTCAGAATAAGGAAGTATGACAAAATTGAAGCTGAAGCATGTTGTCAATACCATAAGACAACGTTCTTCAATTTAGCTTAGTGAACTGTCATCGGATTGCCATAAGTTACTCTTTCTGTATTACTCAAGTCGAACTAGGAGTAAAATGTGTTGTCTGGAACGAAATCTCGATGTCAGCCCGTCCATACGAGAAAAAGCTAGGAAGGGAACATCACCGAATTTTGTAATTTTGTAGATACCTACAGCGCTTTCCCACTTGGACATTCGCTATCATTCAGGTGACGACCAATCTGATGATACAAATCGTGTTGGGTGACGAATTGATGCTTGTTGTGCCAAGAAATACTGATATCGAAAGACACTACCAAAAGATGGATGCTGTCATGGCAGAAGCGGCAGAATGAGATGGATGAGCTGCCGAGATGACAGAAGAAATGATCTCTAGTGGAAGAAAAGGTTGATGGAATTCTCATAGTCATATTTCAGTGATGCTGTTGTAGCAAGAGCTCCACACAGAAGGTCGGCCCAATTAGTGCACTGATAGTGTAGCTAGATTGAATGTCCATTCTATTTCGTCCTAGGCCTTGAAATTGTCACCATATCAACCTACTCAAGAGGTATGCATCCGGATGGCAAGGGTCTATGGAACGTATTGATTATCACACGTCGAACGTCCCGTGGTATGCTTATGACTAAAACAGTATGATAACAGGATACTGTCCCCGACGAAATTGTCAAAAAGCCTATAATAGCGTCTCCCCTACAGAGATCATGAGTGATCTTGGTGACTTATCCAAATTTGGATGCAAAACTGACCGAGGGCTGACCGAACCAAGGAGCAACCCACCTGCACAGTTTGATGAACACTGGTAGCGTCCGCGAGCGACGGGTTGACCTCCTGCTCGATGTCAGCAACTGGGGTCTATAGGGACAGATGCTCTACTTGCCATCAGGTCCAACCCCACGAGCAAACCTGTCTCGTAAATCGCCTCACAAATGTAGTGGCCCTCTCTGAAGGTAAGACCACCACGAACCTACACGCTGAAGCTCAGTAGACGACACTCGAGCAGAATTGTCTCAATATACCGGGGTCCCAGTCGACGGTGCAACAGAAGGGTCCAGCGCGTCCACGTCGAAGCTCAGATGAATAGGGCGATCTCTATTGGGATTGACATGGTCTAATGCCAGTTCAACAACTTTTCCAATCCCATACTTGTCCACTTCGTGCATGCTGAATGCCTTGATGTTGTTTTCGTGAAGAAGACGCTTTTCTCCTGCATCAACATCACGTAGACCGATGTATACAAGGCGGTCAGTCTTGAGAAGTGGCTTCACCCAAGAGAATTCAGATACTTCCTTCCCGATACCGAGAAGGAAAGAGATGGGCATGCCATGTATATTCCCTGAGCCGACGTTAAGACAATGTCTATCACAGTAAGTCATGCACACCTGACTCCGTAGTATCAACGGTGTTGATGTCAGCGTGGGCATCAATCCAGATAAGACACGCTTCTGGGTGTGCACTATCGAGCTTGAGTCAGTGGCTGAAACCAGAGATAGTGGCATTAGTACCTCAGTGTTCCTGACACGGTACCTAATGCCTACTTGAATGAGATATGCATGCCACGATGGTACTGCGCGGACGCACCAAAGAGTGGTCACCGCCCAAGGTGACAGTGAGTTCGCCTTTGCGAGCATGTTCTCCTACTGCTTTTGCAACGGCTTCTGTAACACGAGAAACTAGACGTGGATTCTTCAGAATGCCAACAGGAGGGTCATTGGTGGCATCTACGTCTTCGAACTGGTGGTGTCCATCAAACTTGACTTTCCAACCAAGATCGGTAATTTGCTCAACGAGACCAGCCTCAACGAGGTGAATGGGACCCTTGTCAACCCCGGGTCTCGGCTGCGAAGGTCGTAAGCCAGAAAAGTGATTGGGTGTGGGAAAGACTCACCTGTCCACCGCTGTTCGTAGTTCAGAGGTTGATATCAACATCACTTGGGAATTCCCGAAGATAGAACATGCCTAAAGGGACATCCTATGATCTGAAACTACATTGAGGGATTTTCTTTTGATCAGGACACAAGCACACGTACAGCGACCGTCTTGGGTTCAGCGATGAAACGACACTTTGTGGCCATAATAAAGATAAGCACTGGAGGAAACACGAGCTTGGGGATGACTTATAGATATACTCAAGGGACAAAGATCCGAGATGCAGCTTAATCAGACGCCTGACAATTGCAATGGTCCGATAGCATAACTTCTTGACCATCTGCCAATGGCGAATGAGGTGAGCCATACTCAGCGCCTTGATCCGGATCTTAAGTTCTTAATCTTCAAGCTTAAAGAAGTTCGTGACGACTTCTTAATGCCTCGGGAACGACCGCCGTCTCTGCAGCCCATGTCGTTGCCTTCGACACCGCTGCTTGATACCATTCGTTACCGCCACCGCCGCAGCCGGGATCAGAACACTCACGGCGACCGTTTTCTAAAAATAACTTCTTAAAGATGATATCTCCACAGCAGGACCCACCCACCTTGCTTCCATCCAACCATGTCTACAAGCGAGCACACGTCCGATTTTGAGCCTACTCCCTCGAGGACACCTCCTAGGTTTCAGGATCTTGTACGTTTTATATAGTCTTTGGTTCCTTCCTGCAGCCCTACCTATGCATTTCCACCTTCCCCGCGTCAAGTCCTTGACTAACATCGTCGACCAGGTTCGTGATGTCATAAAACAATATCGCCATGAGAAAGAATCGGAAGCCCACCAGGTATGTTTCTTCATTGCTCTCGCGTCTGACGTCGCATATCGTCCATCTTCAAGATCTTCCGTGGTGCTGCAGGCCACAAGCCCAAAGGTGTCGTCCCCCAGACGGTCAATCCGGTATGTAATTGTGGTATTCTCGTTTGGTAGGTACTCATTGAACGCTTGTCAGGATGAAGAAACCGTCCCAGGCATCGAACATCCCGGTAGCACTGGTGTCATCTATTGCTCTGACAGGGCCATGGCTAATGGCTTCAACTATGCCAATTCCCATGAATGGGCTAATCTCGGACAAGGTGCCCCGGAAGTCGGCCCTATTCCGAATGCACCCCCTCGACCCACATCGATCCCCATCCCCATCGATTCCCTGGAATATGCCCCGACTACAGGCGTCAAAGGTGGGTTTAGCCATTCACATTATCAGGCAATTGACCGATCACGTTTTAGCCTTGCGGGAGGCCGTCGCCAACTTGTACAATGTGACCTATCGCGGTGATAAATCTAGCAAGTATACATATGAAAACGTTTGTATCGTACCAGGTGGTCGTTCCGGCCTTTCTCGTGTCGCAGCCGTCATTGGTGATGTTTATACAGTCGGTGTTGTTGTTTCGACAAACGTCCTCGTGTTTTAATATTACTGCCTTGCAGTCATTCCAAATTCCGGACTATACCGCATACGATCAGGTTCTTAGCGCTTTCAAACGACTTGTACCCGTTCCAACTGCGTTAGTCTATTCCATCATTTATGACATTATCTGATTTTTGCCTCTAGGCTTGACGCCAAGGTGAACATCTGACCTTCCGTAGCGAAAGAGTCTCTGACATCTCGATCAGACCAAGTTTAGACTTGATATCCAGCAAACCAAGGTCAGCAGGGGTTCTTTACCCAACTCGGGCCTGAACATGACTTCCATACCTTATTTTTAGAAAGATATACAGACACAAGGTTTAGCGGTTATTCTTGCATCCAACCCGCGTAACCCCACTGGACAGGTAGCTGGCTCCCTATCTTGTCTCTTTCTACTCAGTATCATCGTTTGTCTCAGGTCATCAAGTGAGTCCATTTAGAAATCATTTTCCACAAATGTCTGACAGCCGTTGTTACCAAAAGGGGCAACGATCTCAAAGAGCTAGCTGCTCTTGGTCGTGAAGGCACTACGGTGATCTTAGACGAGGCATGTGAACAATTTCTGCCTCCTCCTGTCTCTGATCTGGTTATATAGTTCTACTCCTGGTACATATATCCAAATAATGAGCATGATTATGGCAAGTCCGTTTCTGCAGCCCAGTACGTCGAGAACGTGAATGAAGACTCCACAATCATCATTGACGGCTTGACCAAGGTATTTCCTTCGTCGTTTCATCGGCGGAAAATGTTCCTTACAAATACTGCAGAACTGGCGTCTCCCTGGATGGAGAATTTGCTGGGTCATTGGGCCTAAGAATCTGATCACTGCGCTGTCTCAGTCTGGTTGGCACTGTTTCCTCTGCCCGAATTCAACGAATTCAAACTTGGACTAATCATAAACTCGCACAGGATCATTCCTTGATGGAGGTGCAAATCACCCGTACGCTCATATTCAGATCAGACCCCACTCACCACGCAATTGACGTCCATATTATAGACTACAATTGGCTGCTATCCCACTCTTGGACCCTTCTCTCGTCGCGTTGGAAAAGGTATGTTTTGGGATAGACACAGACATGGTAATTCCGACCGTCTCGACCAGGTTGCTCTCCAGAAACATTTCAAAGCCAAGCGTGACCACGTCCTACTCCGTCTTCACGCGCTTGGCCTCGACGTCGATATCCCCCCCAACAGCACCTTTTACATCTGGCTTAACCTCGAGAAGCTCCCAGAGCCCTTGAATAACGGTCTTGTCTTCTTCGAGGAGCTGCTTAAACACAAGACTATCGTTATTCCTGGCATATTCTTCGACATCAACCCTGCTCACCGCCGCAACCTCTTTAATTCTCCCTGTCACCATTACGTGCGACTCTCGTTTGGGCCTCCCATTGCGGACCTTGACAAGGGATTGGATGCTATTGGTCAAGTCCTTCAGAAAGCCAAGAAAGTAGGAACCCGACATATGGGTCATGGGTATGTGGCATTGTTAGAAGAAGAGTATGTATGACTGATATCCGTTCTCTGGTTTTCTCAGTTACAAAAAGAGCATTGAGATAACTGTCGATACGCAAGTACCTAATGTCAATGGATCATTGAGCCCTACGACACCTACTTTTGTACGTTTTTTCGCATACATTTCTTCTATGCTAACTGATCACTTTATATAGAGCCAGATTCCATAATGATCTACACATTATCTGTACGACATTGACTTTGATATACAAAGGTATTGATGCGTCTTTTAGAAATTGTCATGTATATCTTCTGTTATATTGTACATCTGAGGAAGAGCATGCAAAATTATTTCATACTCTGCGTAGAGTACATACAAATTATACATTGGCTGAGTGAGGCACACAATGCCCAACATGACTTCAAATTATCCACTAGGATCAAATGGAGCAAAAGCCGTCTTGAAAGCCTGGGCATCTGCCTTGTCCTCGTCCTCAGGCAACATACACGCCTTCCAGTCAAAGCGGTCTGGCATGCCCATTAGGTTGACCAAGACTTGTCTGTATAGATTAGGGATAAGGACTCCTTCAATCCAACAGTAAATGAAAAAATGGAAGTACCTGCCAAACTGGATGCTGAAAGGCACATGGTCCTTAATTAAATGCACCATTTTTCGGCCATCTGGTAAGTCGACTCTGAAATAACTTCCTTTGCCCCCTGCACATGACTCCATTGCTGCATCGGCATCTTCCTCGAAATCGATGCCGAACTCCCGTCCTTCTCGGATAAAAGCATCCTCAATGTTGTTCTTGAATTTCAGTGGCACAGGCACACACTGTACATGCGCATGACCTCCTTTGGCGCTTAAGCGTCCAACTTCAAATGCGACACCAACGGCACCATGCTTGGCGTACATGGCCTGGAGAGCCGACTTGTACCTGAACATATACATATTTCAGTATCACACGTTCAATATTCAACTATTGTTAGGGCATTACTTTTCAGTTTCCTCGATGATAGGTCCAGAGAGGTCTGAAGGCAACGTTGCGTAAGTAGGGAAATGGGTTATTGGGACAATCAAGACATGGCCTCCTCCAGGAACAGCAACATGGTCTGAGGAAGGTTGTGTTGGAATGATCTGACCCTTCGGTAGTGTCACATAGCATTCCAAGCCAATCGCAACTATGAGATGTTTCCTATGAGCTAGGTCAACAAACGACCTCAAGTTCAACACTTTACCCGACTCACGCGAGACTGGGATTCGAGAGGCAGAACCAGCATTCATCCGCTATGAGGACTTAGTATGTGAAGGACCAGGAAGGAATTAAGCAACTCACGTGCGATCTCTTTCACAGGTCCACGCTGACCCCGTCGTCGGTCGCCCTGCGGCGGGCGTTGATTGGCGACCAGGCAATCTTCGAGCAGATGAAGCTCACTTCCACAGGCACGACACACATACCCAGGTCTTGGTTTCTTTCCACCTGTGTCGCCTCGTTCATCTCGGGTGGGACAGTCTCGTACAAAGTGACCAGGCTGTAGACAATGAGAAAATGGCATAAGAAAGTTCATACAACTTACTGTTCCGCAGATCTTGCAGACATAGCCATCAGGTGGATGCGCTCTCTCGGGACAATCATTTACGAAATGCTAGGAAACAGTAAATCATATTATGTATATATAGTAACTAGTGTCGAACATACCTCGGTTGAATTACAACATCGACATTTGTAACCTGGTGGTGGCTTCCCGGGTTCGCCTCGCACTAAAAATAAGGTTAATACCGGTTTCGACAGTTTAATAAGTTACATCTGACCTATCCGGCTGCGCTTGGTAGGTACGCGTACATTTCCAAATATGAAGTTTTCTGCCTCCGTGTGTTCCCGGTACCGTTTCACTGGTCGAAATATAGCTCCCGCAAAAGGGTTTTGGGATGCATTTGCAGGACGTGGCACCTGTCCGGGTTTCGGTGCGATAGAGAAGGCATAAAACCACTTATAACTGTTTGTCAGCAAGGCTGGAACTACATGTCAAAATTTCTCATACTCTAGGTTTCTTTCCAGCAGGAGATGTACCCCCGAAGGTACCGAGGCTGATGAACCGCGAGACACGGCCTTCTGCATCGTCCCATACGAAGGGTTCTCGTTCCCAGAACTGCGGCGGCACGCCTCCGGAGGCAGCGAAGTGATAGCGGGGCTTAATGCGGCGGATTACTTCGTCCAACTCAGTGACACCGGAAGACGCGAGTTCAGATAAGGGAAGAGGAACACCAGATGATTGTGTAATGGCTGAAGGCCAAACGTTCGTCATGAATATGTCGATAAGCTGAGAGGTGGATGCTGCGGATTGTATGGAAGCAAGTGACTGATAACTTTGGTCACCCGATGTTTTTGCGAGTGAGTTCGAGAAAAGCCGTTCAATGGTTTGCGAGCTGAAGAACGGCGACAGAAATCCCTAGAGAGATATTAGACATTGCGGGTCAAACAGTCGGAAAGACATACGGGAGCTGAATCTGCAGCGGTGTGAACATCAGCGTCATATTTACCACCTAAGCAAGCAACGCGCAATCCATGTGCCGTCGTGATGATGCCCGACTTGCCTACGAATAGGTCAATGTTATCCTCCCCCGACTCGAAAGAAATTGTACGCGCACTTAGAAGGAAGACGTTTTTACATAGCTCTCCTCCATCTTTGGCGAACTTCTCGACCACCTTCTCGGGCAGTGGGTGATCTCCTTGCATGATATAGCAGTCAATCGGAGCTTCGTGTCGTGTTTGAGATCAGGATTCTACACAAAGGTTCAACACAGGCGCCCACCCTCTAACTCTCCGGCCAAAAGTTGCGAGGTTTCATCCTCAGGATGAGGTACGTTTGCGGGACCAAAGAAATCACCAGTGCAGAGAACAAGGTCGAATTTTCCGTGTTTCGCGTCTATAACTTTGATTTTGGCGAAGAGGTCTTTGATGGAGCCGGCTGCAGATCCAACGGCTAGACTTCAGAGGAAAAATCAGCAAGAATGTCTTGTAGAACAATGACTCTCACATCTTCACAGGATCTGTCATTTGGTAGGTGTGTTGGTGTGCACAGCCGCTTTTGGAGGTTTGTTGTTTGTTAACAGCGTTCAATTCCAATCGGGAGTGTCTCTCTGTATGTACTAAGTA
Source organism: Termitomyces sp. DKA19 (assembly GCA_018851325.1). Taxonomy (NCBI): domain Eukaryota; kingdom Fungi; phylum Basidiomycota; class Agaricomycetes; order Agaricales; family Lyophyllaceae; genus Termitomyces; species Termitomyces sp. DKA19. The sequence continues at coordinate 76,120 of JABCKS010024857.1, read as the reverse complement.
TTCCGACTCTCAAGTCCTGTCTCTGGAGGATCTATCGAACTGGAGACATATGGAAATATATAGCGGAAACTTGGCGCTGGAATTCGTTCTCGATGCTGAGTCAATCACAGTCCAGAAAACAAACCGAGTCAGTCTAATCCAACCCTTCCGGGGTTTTGGATCCCCCCAAACCATGACAACGTTGTACTTTTAACTGCCTTTATTCTCTATCAAAAATTACGCTTGCCGTGCGGTTTCCTCAGGCACCGGATACATTTCCGGGTACAATACAACATCAAGTACTGTTTTCAACACAAAGATAAGGAAAGACAGGAATGCAAGTTCCCACTTCTTATGATCAACAAATTCCACCAGCCACGCCACCATCATGGAACGTACTTGGACACCATTAGATACTATATACATACATCATAACAAAAGCTTATTCATGAAGATATTGATAGCGCCACGTTACATGAACGACTTTCTTCGGGGTTAAGGAATTGATTCAGTAATTTCAGTGTTGAAAACCAGCACTGAACACCTACGGTACCTGTCTGGTGCTTGACGACATGAAGGGACAAGGAGAGATCTGATCTGTTATGTTTGAAGTATAACTAACATAAGAGCTTCCCACTTTGGATAAGGATATATGTTCGCATGTTCGCGCAGAAAACGTGGTGCCGGCTCGGGAGCGGATCGGAGATCCCGGGGAATCAGGAAGTGACATATGCTCGTTCTGCTTGAACTTTGGTATCAGGCGGCCGTAGTGGTGTTCAAGTTCTGCCAGTGACGTCTTTTCATCAGACCATGTGGGACGATAGTGTACATCAAAGGAACAGACAAGCAAATCGCGGCGGTGAAATGGAAGGAAAGCAGATGATTGAAACCGAACACTTCAAAGCGGGAGCCCTGTCGTCTAACTCCGTTGTCATTCTAGTCGTGCGTAAAGTGTCGCTGATCCATAGTCTATTCTCGGTCGGACTGAAGTACGTGCATGGGTCAAATGCTGAGCGGGGTCGAATGAGGAACAATGTAGAGAATCGATGATCAGATAGGAAGAACAAGCTCAAAAGCATGCGGGCGGTTCGCGCAGCGTCCAGGATGGGAACAAAGCCAATGTAGCCGAAGGGAGACCAAACACACGCAAACGGTGACGCGTGTCTAAATTGAGGACGACATTTGTCCCATGTCAACCAATGGTACATGCTGGACGTTATGAACCCTGAATTTACTATCGCTTCCTTCGTCTTCTTTTCACCTAGGACCGTGGTCTGGTTTCTCCGGTGCCTAGTGCCTGACCCTCAGCGACACCTATATAAACCTTCACTTTCTCTTGATGTATCCGCACCAGCCGCGTCTCTGGCGTCCCAACAATCCTTTCATCAGCTATAATGGTTTTATTCAGTGCTCTTCTACCCGCTCTTCTCATCACTCGTGCTTGCGCCACTCCGCTTCCTGGCAATTTCCAGGGTCTTAGGTTCCCTAGTACCGATCCGAAAGAGTTGCTCTGCCAGCTCCCGATTCTTAAAAAAATTATCTGCCCTCGCTCAGGGAACGGCTCTCTATACGTTTGGACCCCTCTCGGTCTTGCCCAGGGAACTCCTGATGATTCCGGGGCGCGCAGGTTTGTCGTCAAGTATGCAAATGCCAACCGGTGGGCTCCTTCCACTGTTGCATCGACATGGGCTCTTCCGTCAGTGCTCACATATATCGGCGCTCAAGATCTGTGCTCATCACATTTTTACAGATCCGGCGCTGCTAATCAGACATCATTGCCTCTCGCTTGCCCACAACCTGGGGTAGATTCATCCGCATATACAGAAGACTGTCTCTCTATGGTCATTTACGTTCCTCCCGGCCTCAGCTCATACAGCAACGTGCCTACTTTGATGTGGTATGCTGTTTTGTTCCAGCCATTCTCAGCCTATTCTCACTCGATTCGTAGGATCCATGGAGGCTCATTCATCGTCGGATCTTCTACTGGTCCAGGTCTAGATGGATCAAAGCTCGCAGTTGCGACCAATTCCATTGTTGCAGTCGTTCAGTACCGTCTTGGAGCAGTACGTTCATCACTGCTTTATTCATTTATACATGCTAATGTCTCACTCTCAAGCTGGGATTCATGTCACCCGATGGAACAACTAATCTTGCTCTCAAGGACATCATCAATGCCCTCAAGTTCTTGAACAAGGTTTCACCCGCATTCGGTGGCTCCAACTCAAAGATCACTGTTGCTGGTCAAAGCTCAGGCGCAAATATGATCAGGGCTCTTTTAGCCGTCCCCTCTGCTTCTTCATTATTCAAGTCCGCCATTTTGCAATCTGATCCCATGGCAAGTTGTCGCTCGTTTCGAAAAAGTCTCATTGACTCAACTCGTGTGCAGAATTATGGATTCCTAACTCCTACTACCCAGCAGACACTGCAAACCTCTTTTAACGGCCTCATCGGCTGTGAACCTACCGATACGACATGTCTTGACAACCTGTCTTTAGATGCCATCATTCATGCTCAAATGACCTTGTTCAACACTGCTGCCAGCCTTGATGCATCAGCCGGTGTCGCGGAACCCATTCGCCCTGTCCATGATGGAACCCTCATCACTTCTCCTCTGGACTCTTCTGCTCCGTTCCCATCAGTCGACAAGCCGATTTTAGTAACTACTGTCCTCAACGAAGCTGGACTCGCCATATACGGTCAATTTACAAGTCCTCTGCCTAGCGCATCCTTCGAGCCCGTATGTGACGCCACCTTCGGCGCCAATCGTACCACGATCATCATTGACTCTCCTTACTACCCTGCACCACCCGGCCTCGATGGAGGTGACTCTGATGCTCGTAGCCAGCTGCAGCTCGTGGGTACAGACTATATGTGGAAGTGCTCGGGATGGACATTTGCCAGGAATTGGGTACAGAATGGCGGCACGGCATATGTTGGGGAGTATCAGTTAGGCGCGTCGTATGCTGGGAACAGTGCCGTTTCCTACTGCACGGAGGAGGGTGTCGTTTGTCATCAGGACGATATCGAGATAGTGGTGGGTAGCCCTGTCTTTATGCCTGGAAGTGACCTACATACTGACTTCTACCATTACAGTTCGGCACTGTCTCCAATCCCACCACTGCACAAGCAGCCCTCGTTGCAGAAATGCAACAACGTTACAAGGCGTTTATCGCCACTGGCAATCCTAACGTCGCCAATTTATCCACCTGGACTGCTGCAACAATCTCTGATGTAAATGCCCTCCCCTTCAGCGGAACTGATCCCGTCATCGTTGGGGCTTGTGACCCTAGTTTCTGGGGCCATGATGTTCGATATGACTACCAAGTCTACGACATCTGATGACGATTAGAGTTTATGGCACCCTCAATAATTCTTTGAGTATCGGTTCTTGCCAACTTCCATCATAATACCCTCTTACTGTAGCTTTATCTTTGCATTCGAGCCTTCGATCACCTCACTTAATGACCCATATGTAGCCATAATTATCATTAACGGTATATAATAATCATCTTTGTTATACTATACCCTCATCTAGATTGACTATAATTTAGAGGCTAAATCAAAAGCATGTGGTTCGACTTCTGTGAACACATCAAAATTCCTCTCGACGGTGACTTCAGAAGTGATCTGTAGTAAGGCATTGATTAAGTTTCGTCATTGTCACTGACTGTACCAAAATAAATACATACCCCGCCTTTGCCAGCCTTGACTATTACACGGTGTCGGCGACCTTTTGAACCCCCGCGCGTCTCGTCACCTTCATAGGTCATGATATATCTTCCCTCTCCATCAGGAGAACCAAGTCTACGGGGGTTCAGCACCATACGTCCGAATAGGCCTCGGGACAAGGTTTCTACAAGTTCGCGCTGTACAGGCGTGTTCAACCGACCCTGCAATATTTCCGAAAGAGTATGAAGAAGATATGCTTGGGGAGGCATGAACGTGATTTTCCCGTCACGAAATTCTTTCAATGCGTCTGCTGGATGGAGAAATCGTGCTGAGATAACTTCCTGTCCGCCGTCTGCTACAATCAGCCGATGATATGCTAAACAATAAGATGAAAAATACCGTGTTTTGGTATACGATCTTGTTTGGCCCCCGACGAAAAACCTGATGACGCTGCCGGGAGGAAAACAACGAAGAAATGAGTGTGGAATCGCCTATAGGGAATTAAGGCTTGATATTGCACGAAGTTAATCACATTACCTCAATGTGTTAGGAGGCGTTATCCACTGCGTGAATGGCAGAAGCGAATCTACATCAGGCGTCATGTTCTGACTTGAAAGGAAGGCCTGGAAGCTCAATTTCTCTGAGTGGATGTTATGTCGTGCCTCATCTAACACTCCGTCTGTCAATATCGTTGATGCATTGGTTGACTGTGGGGAAGCAAGTAGAAGTCCAGATTCTTCAAATGTTTCGCGTATAGCCGTTATAACAAGAGAAGCGTCCTGTTTCCGGTCAAGATTTCCTCCAGGAAATACCTGGTATTGCAATGATCAGTTTGTGTGCTGCCAATCTACAGGGAATGGACCATACATGAACACCACCAAAGTGTCGGGCCTTTAGGTTGCGCTGAACCAGAAGAACTTCGTTGCGCGAATTGACGATGATAACGCTTGCAGATAGCCGAGGGACCTGACTCTGCGCAAGTGAGGTAACAGAACTAACCATGGTGGAATAGGGTGTGCGGAATGTGTTTGGTGGAATCGACTTCAGAAGTGGACGAGAGAGAATATAGAGATACTTATGAGTCAGTGACATATATATATGTTCGACTGAGCCGGCCCTGCCTTGCTCAGGCGTGTCCAGGGTAGACGACTTAGGAGTTGCATACTTACCGACGAACCATGGTGCATGATCGTTTCATCATTTTCTGCGATCGGAACGGGAATATCGGGCGCCGGTACCCGTACTTGACTCCTCTATGATATATGTCGCGCAATACTTAAATACACACATATAATTATGTACATCATGATGTGTCATAAGAAGTTACTTGCGGGTCTGGCACAAAACGACTGTTCCAAAACGACCCCATCTATGTAAGGGAAGACAGACTACAAGCCAACTGAAGGAAGTCTTGCAACTGCTCCATGGTCAGGGTTCCACACGACTCTAAGCTACCTTTATACGACTTCAGCCAGTCAGATTCTCCCCATAATAATTGTATAACCAAGAGCTGAGACTGTAACGATCGGCCGCTACAGCCTTGAAAGCTTGAAGCCAGAAGGTCCATATTCTTCTGAGTGATGTGGTTAATATTCAATTCGGTCGATGTTACAAAGTATCTACTAGAGCTTCGCAAAACCAACGAGCTCTTCACTATCTCGAATTAGTTTGTATCCAAAGCATGCCATCCAATTGCGCAAAGACTGTCGAGAATCGAAGAATCATTCAAAACTCAGGAAGCTTCTAATAGTCTGCTTCCAGTGCTAACGAACACAAGATGATTGGTACCGCAACATCCGAAGTAGATACGAAGCTTACCTTGTGGCGAAGAGTCCTAAAATCAACTGCATGGATATGGAGCAAATATCTTGCAAGCTTCTTAAGTTCTTGATCGGCCATGGCTTCTGGAGTATGGGCATTTTTGAAGGCGTGTATTTTCAGGCCTTCCCTGGGATTCAAGGCAAAGTTTCGACTCTGAAGAGGGTGAGAAAATGGTGAACCAATCATTAATCCTACTCACTAGATCATCAATATGTATTGTATTTGTGGGATTACTATGGAGGGTGTGACTTAGTATTCGGGTTCGCAAAGAAACAACGTACTATTGAGGGAATTTATTCCAGATAATTTGGAGAGATTTTACTTGATGGTTCCACGGCCTGCCGTCCCGCTCAGTAAACACAGTAAACATACAAGTCTTATCCAAAACTACCAACAAACGTGAGGATATTTCATAAAGTAGCAGTGGACTAATGACTTACCGAAAGAGATCTGTAAAAATATATATTGGGATTGGTATGAAGCATAAATCAATAACTCGCCTGATAATTTCGATCCGAACCAATCATTCCAAGCTCCACTAGTTTTGTCTCTAACCAGATCCAGCTGGTCTGTGACCTGTATCTTGATGAAGTCTTGAAAAGTACGCGGCATCAAAGAGACAAACCAGATACAGACTGCAGCAGGCGGTTGAATTTCTATGTCGTTCAATTTGAATCGGAAACCTACTATTGTAGTACGGGTAAATTGCTTCGAGAAATTCATGAAGAAAAGGTCTTGCACATTCCGCGGGTGGCAAGCTTCCTGATGTCAAAGGCTTGGTATCCAAAATAGCTATGATGTAAAGAAGACGCTGAAAAGGTGAAATCCCGATTTAAACAAGGCGTACTGTAATCTATGTCAAGCACCAGGAGCTTTTTGCCTGGTCGTAAAGGATGAATGAGATCGACATTCAGATTGTTTGTAGCTTCTTTGATTTTCCTGATGTTGCGTTGGTCGTTCTTGTACGCAGCGCTTGCATCCAAATTGTCAGAAAAGTCGACGTCGAGATCGTTCACGACATCAGGAAGGTTCTCTAGCTCTAGGGAACGCATAATTAGAAATCAATTCCAGCCAAGGCGAGAGGGTGGCGAACGGGATGGATCCTTTATTTCATCACCTTCGGGGGTACCAACGAGGATGAACTTCTTTCCCGGAGCAAGACGTAGGTCAGAACTAAGAAACGTGTCATGATCAATAATAGATTAAATGCTACCAAGGGTATTTTTCACATTCGATTTTGGTCAGGCGGAAGCTTGCCTTTCACTAATCCAAGGATTTTCTGTCTTTCGGGTGGTACTCTCGTCAATGTTTGGATAGCAGCCTTGAGGTCAAAGACTCTGGTTTCTAGTAAGTTGAGAAGATCCGGCAAAGCTACAAGTGGGAAAGACCTGTCCGAGTCTGCCATATTCAGGGTGTATAATTGTGTAGACCAAGTGAACTGGAGCTGGACCCATCGCTCTGAATCTTCTCGAACTTCAGTTTCTGAATCAGCCTAAGTTATGAGTGCGATGATTAAACACTCGGAGGGATGACAGTCTCAAGTGTTATTGGCGCGCACAGGTATAAGTGATGTATAACTCGAAGCTTCCTCAATCATTCTGAACAACCCGTACGATTCCCTGTATGGTAGCCGCTCGCCGTCGTCAAGTTCTCCTGGTTCGAGTTGTTTACCGAATTTGGTAAAATTCTGCGTCGACTAGTAAACACTTGATAAGTATTGATTTTGGAATTTCAGGATAATTATGTAATATATACCTGAAATGAAGTGCTTAAGTTCATACGACTGATTATCAAGTTCGGGGAGAGAAAGGTTGGCCTCGCATAAGGACCCTCCATTTGTCGGCAAGGAAGGTTTTTTCTCAATGTCACATCCTTCATTAATTCATCGCCTCAGCCGTGTTTATGCTTACATGCCGGTGGACTACCATTGGGAATGGACTCGAACAGAACTCCAGTTGCTGAGCAACCGAAATTGCACCGCCAAGGAGACTCCCTTCGGTGAATTCGAGCCCGGTGACTTTGCGTTTCATGAAGGTAGTCTTCACGAAGCGTTCACGGAATTTTTAAAGAGAAAAGGGTATCGATTGACCCCTACGGAGGACACTACGATGCCTAGGAAAGGAAGGTTTTGCGTCGTTATACAACGTCTCTCACAGGACAGGTACATCATTTGTTATTGTGCATCCTATGGTGGTGCGAAAGGCTTTCAGGATATTAAAGACCCCGTCGCACTGCATTTTGGAATCCCCCTCAATGAAAATTCAACTTGGCCCGGAGTTTCTCCGTTAAGGACTTCTCCTATATGGAAAAGTACTCACGGAGCATATGTTTTTACGATCCCGGTGGTTTGCGAGGGTCTTCTACCAAGTTTGATGCTGTCAACGAGAACCCGACTCTTACTGCATGACCTGCAGCGATTGAGACGCATAATCATAGATCGGAGCCAGGTTCGATACTTTCTGAATTTATTGAGCATCTTACTAAAACAAGCGAAGAGTTTTGATAGATACGCCAATGATATCCGTGTCGGGCATTCGAAGTGTTTATTGAGAACGGATTGGAGTAAAGTGCCTTGCATACATAAGGAGATACCAACAGAAGTCATGACTCGTAGAAAATTCCTCAGACGACATCCTTTTCAGCACCCTAATCGGTTCACTATGTTCAAAGACCAACAGAATTTATTCTGGCTGTTGAGAGACATACGATCTGGCCTTCTCACCCAGTCACTGTATTTGAACAACCTTACACCGCGCGAGCGGCCTCTACTTGTTAGACTTCCAATACCTTTCTTCGCTCCAACATTGCGAGTCAGCCCCATTACGATTACCCGCCTCCTCAGTCATTCTCAGAGATTGATCTAAATCTCTCACAACTCAAGTCTCGCAACACTATCTGTTACAAAATGGAACGACGGGAGGGAGGAAGGTGCTGCAGGGATCATGGACAGTCAGTTAGTTAAAAGCGGTTGGAGATGATGTACACAAACGGGGTTGGGTTATTCTTGTTGCACTGGATGTTTCAATCCTTGGAACAAAAGTATTTGTTGTATCATTATACAGCCATCCTTCGTTCTCAGCGGCTGGAAAAATGATAAAGCACCAGGTTGGTCCGAAGATTGTGACATCTGGTCATACCTGGAAGTAATTCGTCCTGCTTCAACCCGAGATACACCGCAGCTAGGGGGGCTGGAAGAGATGTGTAGGCGGTTGTCAGTAGAATGATAGTTCTTCGACGGAAAGCCTCTATTCGAATGATTCAAGACAATCAAACAAGGATCTGTTCATGATGAACTTACCAACAAAAATCATCACCAATCCCGATAATACTGAACCAAGCTGTTCATCAAAGAAGCCTGGTTGTTGTACCAGATTTCTGAGCTCCTGAGCTCGGAAATAAACATTGCCATGCTTCCTGTCCCAAGTGGAAGCTAAAAGTTCAAACAGAGCATGACTGAGAGGTGTATTGGAGATGTCCTCTGACAACTGCATCAATGCGAAGCGCGCCGGGGGACTTTCCACCACCACTAAGGGAATATTGCGTCTGCAATGAGGGCAATGACTCACAGATCATCGACAATGAGATACGCGAGGACCAAGGGCCCAAGAACAAGAAGGCGGGTCATCCGACGATCAGTGTCAGCATCGCTCTTGGATGTTAAAGTTAGTCGAGAGTGGTTCCATAGAACCAAATCACAAACTTGAAGGTTGGTATTTTCAGCGACCTGAATGAGGCCCTGAAAGTTGGAATGTGATGCGAGATCGACAATGGCGGGAAAGGCTGCCTGAAATGCATCTGGCCGGGTTGGCGCAGATAGAGGCGTCATCATGGTTGGGGTATTCATAGCAACCACACGCGCCTGATCTTGAATCTCAGTCTCCGTTGTTGGAGGGGGGGTAGGTGGTCCATTGGCCATTGCAATTCTCGTAAGACTACGCGTATCCAGTCTACTGTGACTGTAAAGATGGAAGGCGATAGGATAGACACTCTACATTCCTACATCCGGAAGTATCAGATCCGGCGTTTCGTTTCTACATTCTACATACTTTCAAGTCCTTTCCCAATTTCGTACACTCCTGACACAACCCACATGGACATCGAAGAGGAAATTGAATCCATTTTATATATTGCTCGTGAAGTCTCGGGTAAATCGCACCTTCATTTACCTGAATGCAGATCTGATCGAGCAGCAAGTTTATAAGATTCCTCCCCTCAAAGCAAACGAGGGTCATCGTGCCAATGATTGGGGAGATCTCGCACAGCCGCTTTGGAAGGGGCGTCTCAGGATCATAGAAAAGTCTAGCGGGGCAGCATTGCAGTTCGAGGATAATCAAACTGGTGAAATCTCAAAGCAATACATATAGTTCACGATTCACAGATGTCTGATTTGTATATTTTAGGAGATTGTGAGGAACCTATAACGATCCTTTGTTTCCTTAACTGAAGCTATACAGTGTTTGCTCGGGCAGAGTACGATCCATCCCGCCCGTCTGTAGACGCTGTGCTTGACTCTTCACGCTATTTTGTTGTTCGAGTGGAAGACGCGGGAAGGAAGGCCTATATTGGGATGGGCTTCATCGAACGCTCAGATAGCTTTGATTTCAGTGAGATTGAGCTATTGTTGCGTGGTCACCTGTTGCTTAATACTAAAATATCGTAGACGTGGCGCTGCAGGATTACACCAAGTATATGTCTCATTTTCATGTTACAATTTTCTGACCACACTCAGGCGCTACAAAGCCCGTTTGAACCCTGAACCAGAAGTTGATGAAGCTTCGCCACACCTTCCAACTGGGCCCAAAAAGGATTACAGTCTCAAGGAGGGTCAGACTTTCTCGATCGCCATTCCTGGTCGCAGCAAGATCTCAACGATTGGGGCTAATCTCCTTGCAACTAGCGAATCAGGCATCCTCTCAAGTGGAGGCGGAATACCCCTTCTTCCGCCACCACCCAGTGCACCTAAGACGCGCTAGTTCCATGTTATGAATCTGTCGTGATTGTGTACCTTCCAGTTACGTATTTTGTGTTGCAACCAGAACCCACTCTCGTGGAAACGATGTACCTCAGCCATCCCGAATTCTACTGTTTCGGAAACATTTCGGTTTTACTATTTGACGTGCCGATGACTCCAAAGATTGTCGAGCTTCTGTTTTGACAGTCGATTCGGTATCTTCATTTCAAACTGCGCTTGTCTCTTGCACCTCGATAGCCAAGAATGGTTCGATTTGCAGAGCCTGTGGTCCAAAGACTTGACGACTAAGACTTGAAACTTGATGGTCATGAGTCTGCCCATGCATAACGTACATATGTACAGCTTACCTCGGCGTACCGTGGCCGTGTGTGTTCATGCGAAGAGGCGACGGAAGATCCGTTCTTTTAACAGGAACGCGGTTGCAATCACTCGAGGAGAAGACTTCTGACAGTTCTACTCGCCCATTTCGATATATCAAAGATAGAGAGGTGGATGTTTCTTCGGCCGGTATGACTTCGGATGCAAGGTAATATTCTTCATTCGGGCTGTATCGTTCAGAATTCAAGCGTTAAATCGGATGTCCATATTGATCGTTGGTTTTTCTGTATCTTTTCATTATTATCTGGAATCTAGGTGTCTCCGTTCTCTCACAGAATTGGTGTCCCTACAGTAACTTTGTCAAGCAGCCGATGTCAGGTGCGTCAGTGTACTTAGCAAGAGCAATTTCTTGAACAAGTGGAATACATCAATCTTTGAGTTGTCAGCGTTCTGAACTGACGGCATATATAGCTTGTTTTCTCTGCAACGACGTAGCACCCAGCTCAGGAATACTGTCGTGTGTCGCGATGTGAAATGGGTCCGCTATATAAAATAGGCTTTCTTCAACTCCATCTGCTCTCTTTCCAGCTTCTAGGAAAAAAAGCATGGATGGACATGGTATGTATGAAGAAGAAAACCTACACTAAGATTATAGAAAATTGAAGCTGTTAAGCTGTAGAAAATGCACAAGCATGAAATATGAAATGTCAGGAAGACTCGTGACCTACGCGAGCTTGGTGAAATGAATCAGCAGGAAGAATGGAAAACCTGACTATTCCAAATTCTTTGGTCCATACGTAGTGTCTTAAATCTAATTTTCCGAAGCATAGAATGAAGTGGAAAGTTCAAGAAAGTGGATATCTTTCTGTTCGACACCAGAGAGCGTGACAATCTAGGGGCTGTTGTTGTCTCCGCCTATGGCTGAGCCGGCGTCCTAAGAATACCTCCAAATCACCACAACTGTTTTTCAACATTGTCAACATTGCTCAGAAAATGGTTCGTGCAGCTGCTCACCACCGTAATTATGTCAGCCCAGCCACTGAGGAACTCATATGAAAGGCTTGTATGGACTGAAAAATACGATTCGGCAAGTCGGCATCCAAAGCGGAACTTGTAACTTTGACTGTGACCCAGGTGTGACAGCAATTTTACTTCACGGTTTTTTGGTATCTTTCGCTCGGTGATGGGCTGACATCGCTCATATGTTACATCACTCTATCAAACTGCTATGTACTAGACTAGATACAAATCGAGATGGCCTGAAAATCTGGAGACTTTACACCTAAGGGATAGAGCTAGAGAAATAAAATGGTTAAAAATATCACTTCCCGACACGTGACAGTAGGTGTCAATTATCAGGGGTCCGATGTTGCCCCGAAACAGAGACAGAACCTCGCATCACTTGAGCCTTGGAGTAAACGACCGCTTGATTTGTAGCTCGTGCGCCGGGTAATCACAACCAACAACCAACCAACCCTGTGACCAACCAAGCTCGCCTTCGGAATACGATACCCCGACGTCTTTCCGATACCCCTACTTCGCTACAATGCCGAATATGCACCGTTGGTCCTCAAAAACATATAAAGACGCATTGTTTCGACTCTCACTCAATAAATATTCAGATATATCCACTTCCCCAATATGTTCAAGTACGCTTCGTTGTTGGCTTTGATCTCCCTGGTCCCCTTCGTCCACGCTACCCAGCCAGTCTACGCTCAGTGCGGCGGTGTTAACTGGAGTGCGTTTAAATATACCTCCTGAAGCGCTGGACTGACGATTTGCCCACAGCTGGAGACACCACCTGTGAGGCAGGAGCTACCTGTACATACCTCAACGACTACTATTCCCAATGCCTGTGAGTTTCCTACCAAGACATTTTTATTGCCACCGCTGAATAATATACAGCCCTGCTTCATCAAGTTCTACCACTGTGCCGACCTCGACGTCAACCTCAACTTCTGTTCCTTCTGGGACAACGACGACCTCTACTAGCAGCGTCCCTTCTTCCTCGGCTACCCCGGCTGCCGACAATCCTTACACTGGATATCAGGTGAGTTATTACAGTTTCTTACTAACCCTAATTTACCGTCGGTCGCACAGGTCTATTTGTCTCCTTACTACGCCAGCGAGGTCACAGCTGCCGCTGCCCAAATTTCTGACGCCACTACGAAAGCGAAAGCTTTAGAAGTTGCCAATATTCCTACTTTCATCTGGTTCGACCAAGTCGCGAAAGTCCCTGATCTCGGCACCTACCTGGCCGATGCCAGTGCCAAAGGAAAAGCTTCTAATACCAAATACCTTGTCCAAATTGTCGTCTATGATCTTCCCGATCGTGATTGTGCCGCTTTGGCTTCTAACGGAGAGTTTAGCATCGCGGATGATGGTCTCAGCAAATACGAAGACTATATCGATCAACTGGTCGCGCAGATCAAAGGTGAGTTGAGACCATATATGATGAATATACTGTATGATTTATTCGTCATCTCTTTCGCAGCCTATCCCGACGTCCGCGTTGTCGCAGTCATCGAGCCTGATTCCCTGGCTAACTTGGTGACGAACCTCAACGTCGCGAAATGCGCAAATGCTCAAACTGCGTACAAGGTACGAGCTCTCAATAGTAATAAAATTTTGAGTTGTCATTCACATTCATTGTTGAAAGGCTGGCGTCACCTACGCTATGCAACAACTGAACACTGTTGGAGTCTACATGTACCTTGATGCTGGCCATGCCGGATGGCTGGGATGGCCTGCTAACTTGAGCCCTGCAGCTCAGCTTTTCAACCAACTTTACCAGCAGGCGGGCTCTCCATCCTTCGTTCGTGGATTGGCTACTAATGTCGCCAACTATAACGCCCTTAGTGAGTAAGATATGCTTTGCATCCAATTTCATTGACCTAGATCATCCTTTCGGTAGGTGCTGCGACCCCTGACCCCATCACGTCTGGCAATTCCAATTATGACGAGATTCACTACATCAATGCTCTCGCACCTCTTCTCACTGCCTTGCCCGCTCACTTCATTGTTGATCAAGGCCGTTCCGGTGTACAAGACATCCGTGATCAATGGGGTGACTGGTGCAATGTCATTGGCGCAGGGTTCGGCACACGCCCTACTCTAAACACCGGGTCTTCTCTCATCGATTCCATCGTCTGGGTCAAACCTGGAGGCGAGTGCGATGGTACCAGCAACACATCCTCCCCCCGCTACGATGCCCACTGCGGTCTCGCGTAAGTTTTTTAGCTGCTCCACGTGATTAATCTAATACTATCTATCTAGTGATGCTGCTACTAATGCACCAGAAGCCGGTACATGGTTCCAGTCGTATTTCGTGAGCTTGGTGCAGAACGCCAACCCTGCTCTGTAAATGTACCATCTAAACTTTTATCACTTACACCACTCACTGTACCAGTAAAAATGACGGACACATCGGTCAAACCCTTTTTCTCTTGTGTTGACAATTTAAGTTATATCGGAGCATGATAAGAGATCCCAAACCTTTAGGTTTTTCATTTTGAATAAGTAGAGAGAGATACTTTGCGAGTTAAATGGTGAATTGGTAGCGAGTGCATGCGTCTGCATGAAGTTTACAAGTGGAGGTATGGGGCCAGGTATAGAGTGAAGTTGGGGAGTGAAGTTGGGATTTCAACGGTTGACGCGAGGGCGGAGCCTCCAAGAGCTGGCTCGTGCGCCGACCATGTCAGGTGCTATTATTATGCAATACTATTATTAATCACAACCAATCAATGAGTAATCTCCGGAACCCACGTGAGCTTTCGCCCCTTTGGAGTTTACTTTTGGGCTCTCGTCGACAACTTATCAGATAAAAACTCTGGTTGAAACTCCCATGCTGTCGAGACTTAGCCAAAAGGCAGTTCGGAGTGCTTCGGTGAGAGCTACTGTTTCCGCCGCTTGTAGTCGTCGTGGACTCGTTCAACCCTCGGGAGCCGACCGTGCAAGCATCGTCGACGTTCCTTCAAGCTATGAAGGACATATTACTCCCAGGGCAGGTGTGTATTTAAATCTTCCTACATTTTTACCTCTCCATGCATGAAAACAATTAGACATGCTGGGATTCAAAGTCGAAGTACCTCGCCGTGAGGATTCTTTGACGCAAAAAACTCGTCCCATCTACCTTGATATGCAGGTCGGTCCACCCAGGAATTTTCCTTCTTCTCTCCTCTCAGAGTCGTTAGGCAACGACACCCGTAGATCCACGTGTTTTGGATGCTATGCTTCCCTATCTTACGGACCAGTACGGCAATCCACACAGCCGCACTCACGCTTATGGATGGGAGGCTGAGCAAGCAGTCGAAGACGCCAGAAAAGTAGGTTGGCTACATTTTTCTCTTATCGTTTCCTAACTTTTCTGCGATAGCACGTCGCTGACCTAATTGGTGCTGATGCTAAAGATATTGTTTTTACCTCTGGAGCAACAGAGACCAATAATATGGCAATCAAGGGCGTAGCGAGGTTTCATAAAGAGAAAAAGAGGCACGTAATAACAACTCAAACAGTAAGGAACTTCCATCCCGTTTCTTGATTCTACATTCATGTCAGCTTCTGTAGGAGCATAAATGTGTTCTCGACTCATGTCGAAAGCTGGGAGAAGAAGGATTCGACATCACCTATCTACCGGTCCAACAGAATGGCATAGTTTCATTGGATGTTCTTGAGGCCGCTATTCGTCCAGATACGTCTCTGGTCTCCATCATGACAGTCAACAATGAAACTGGCGTCATTCAGCCAATCAACGAAATTGGTGCTCTGCTACGGAAGCATCGAGGGGTATATTTTCACACAGACGCAGCTCAGGCTGCTGGCAAGATTTCCCTGAATGTCAACGAGGCAAACATCGATCTCATGAGCATATCAGGTCACAAGCTCTACGGACCGAAGGGTGTGGGAGCTGCGTACGTGCGGAGGAGACCCCGAGTCAGATTGGAGCCCATATTGAGCGGAGGTGGCCAGGAGCGTGGTCTCAGGAGTGGAACATTACCGACAGCACTTGTAGTTGGTTTGGGCGAGGCAGCGCGGATTGCAAAGCAAGAAATGAAAGTGAGCACTGTCTTGTTTTGGTCTATCAGGATGATACGCAAAACTGTACCAAATACATGAGCCTGGTGGCAAATCGTGACAGAATAGTCTACGCATATGCCGACCAAGTTATGATATATGTGCAGGGGTACTGACCGTTCACGATTGCTTCGGTTCTTAACCTTTCGGACACTGATTCAAACTGTTACCAGAGGGATCATGCCCGAATCCAGGCACTCTCCGAACGCCTTATTCAAGGCATCAACTCACAAGTCGAACACGTCGTTCGAAATGGCGATGTTAATGGATATCCTGGCTGTGTCAATCTTAGCTTTTCGTATGTTGAAGGAGAAAGTCTTTTGATGGCCCTGAAGGTTCATATCATAACCTCTTTCATATGGAATTCAGTTATATTCAAATTTCATTCAGGATATCGCCCTTTCCTCAGGAAGCGCCTGTACGTCGGCCTCACTTGAGCCTTCCTATGTCCTCCGCGCACTCGGTATGTCACTTCAATCATAGTTTCTTATTCCTTCCTCATGTGCTATTTGCAAGGTGCGGCTGAGGACATGGCTCATTCTTCACTCCGATTTGGCATAGGTCGTTTTACAACCGAAGCCGAAGTCGATTTTGTCGTGAGTCATATTATACGCACTGTCCAACGTCTTCGAGATATGAGGTGAGTAACAATATGATACATTTCCTCGACTGTGCTGAATTTAGGCTCAGCCCTCTTTGGGAGATGGTCCAGGAGGGCATCGACATCAATTCTATCGATTGGTCACAGTCACAGCACTAATACTTTGTTCCTTCGTACACACATCTTGTTTTGTGTAACCGGAAGATCACACGAGGCTACCTACTGCTACACTGCATACGACTTAACGTGTTCAATAGTACTATAAAATAATCATACTTGATGACAACTTCAGCTGTGGTCCGTGCGGTGCGCTGATTAATCATACCTTGTTTGACGTGTAGAGTCAATTGAAACTCAGTCGAAGTTTTTCAACATCCTTCTTTTTGACCACCATGGCTCGTCGTCTATATCTCGGCAGTGCGCTCTCCTTGTTCAACCGTGCACTGAGCTCAAGACTGATTTTGTCCTTGAAATACAGGGCTTCCTACTGATGCTCGTTCCGAGGATGTCAATAAATTTTTTGAGGGTTATGGTCGCATCATTGACTGTCGTGTTATGACTGGTTCGTCCAGAAAAGGACCGTCTCACAAATTCGGGTTGAACTCTTTCCTAGGTTTTGGTTTTGTCGAGTTTGAGAACTCCAAGGCATGCTTTCCTTCCACGTACGTCATTGACTACTGATGTTTTCAAAGGATGCTGAGGATGCTGTACACCAACTCAATGGTAAACCATTCATGGGTGCATCGTATGCCTTTCTGTTTCGCGTGACGTCACGTGGTTTAAACTTCTTTTTCTGTTAGCATTGTCGTAGAGTTTGCTAAGGAAAGCCGTCCTCGCCGCGAAACTTACGATGACAGAGGCTATGGGTATGAGATGATACCGCTTCTAAATTGTTCCTGACCGCTTTCCTTTTGGGATGTGTAGAGCCCCACGATCTCGTAGGCCCCCTGGAATTAGACTCCTGGTCACTGGCGTTTCTCGCGACACGAGTTGGCAGGTACGAACCCCTCCTTCCTTGGCCGCGGTCCCCTTCGGAACGTACTCCGTTTGAGTGGCCTTCGCGTGGATAGGCCTCTCTTTTTCTTTTTTACTTTCCAGTGGTCGGGCTTTCGGCCAATGCACAAGTTTATACGGGAGGCCACGGGTCGTCTTCTCTGGATCATGGCGCCTTTCGTCGCAATGTAGTTTTAATCAAGGGACGCTCCTGATCTATCATCACTTCCCTTAGGACCTGAAGGATTTCGGTCGCGATGCCGGGAGTGTATCATTCGCCGATATTGATCGTGATGTCCCCGGCCAAGGGTAAGAGCCACGGTCTATGTCACTGCGTGCGATGTTGATTTTCTTTTCTCCCTCAGCATTCTCGAGTATCTTAATCGTGACGATGCCGACCGTGCTGTCAGGGAGCTTGACGGCAAGGAGCTCAGAGGTAGGCCTGTTCGTGTAGCATTCGACGATTCGGTAGGTTTCCTTACTATTCTTATTCTGAAACAAAATAATCATCTTGTGTATAGCGTGCTGGTCCCGACAATTATCGCCGTGATTCTCGTCGAGATGACCGTCGAGATGATCGTTACCGTGAGGACCGATATCGTGAGGATCGATACCGAGACGACAGAGGTCATCGTCGTGACCGTTCCAGGTCGCCTGTTCGTCGCCCACCCACCGATTATGATGACCGTCGACCCAGGTCTCCTCCCGCTAGAAGGGATGGTGATGATAGAAGGCCTGCAGGGTACGATGATCACCGGCGTGGGGGCTATGATGACCGCAAAGGCCCTGACTATTATGATGATCGTCGCAGGGATGAACGCAGAGACGACCGAAAACGCGACGACAAAGAAGAACGCTACGATGATAGGTCTTCAAGGCAAGCAAATGGGGATGGAGGGTGGTCCCGTTGAGTGGACGCTAGGCTCTAGCAGGAAACAATGTCGTTCAATTATTCTTGGACTCGTCTTCCCATCGGTGTTGTCGTTTACGTCGGCCGTGTAAATTTCCGATGGTCAATGGTCTCGATACATTATACGCTGTCATAAGGCTCTCTCTCAATATCCTTCGACCGATGTCCTATGTATGGCCTTTCAAGGTGATCAACTGACTATAATTTCTTGGATGTCTTCGAGCAAGCGCACAACTCACACATCATGAATATGCATGTATACCCGATATACGTTTGGAATTGACATATATTGTTGCTCTCTTGAATGTATCCTTTTATCATTTGTTTCTAGTCAAGTCTAATGCACACCCAGGCCAGTGGTACGTTGTATCAACTTCATTTCATTGATACGTGCTCGCAGCTCGAGCGTTGTAAGTAATAACTAGCAATGATCTTAGTATTGGAGTGTTCAGCAAGTGTCCGGCCTTAATGTTCCCCTTCTGTGAGCTTTTAATTTTAAGTACATGTATAGGGAGACTGGATTATTTTGACTCTTCTAGCGATCTTTTGTTCCGGGTTTGATCAGCAATAGTCCTTGTTCCCTGATTCATCCATAGATTTGGATCTCGAGGCTTCAAACTATGTTGATGTTTCATTCGCGTCAATAGTGGTCATGGTTATGTGGAAGCAGGAGAATTAGCGACTGATTTGCTTCGCCGGAAGTATTGTAAGAGTGGTGGCCTCAACCCCACTAATAGTCATCAAATGTCTCATTTGAAACTGTCAGCTGCATCTCCATGGAATCTGATTGCTTCATTGGAGTGGTGGACGTGCTCTTAGACGAGCCAATAAGTAATGACCGATTCAGATGTCTAAGGTGTGATATATCAGCTTTGATCCTTCATCCAGGCCCAACCAATCGACTGTCTGATCATCGCACTCCGGCCTCACCTCTGCAAGCGTTCCATCACTTTGCAGAATCCAAAAAAGTACATTTATTTTCATTTTGAGCATCTTGCGTGTTTTCACCCGAAGTGCACGCAGCGTCATCGTCGGGAGGACGCACAGCATTAGAGGCGATTGCGACTCCAACACTTGTTGGTAATCTGTGGCGGTCAGGCTAAGGCTCCTGTAGAGGCTTAACGCTTGGGGATGTTTCAGCCCACCTGCAAGTGGATTGTTTCTTTTACTGTGTTACTCACCAATCAAACGCTGACTTAGTTTATTCTGAATTGAATTCACTTTCGTCGTGACATCGGGTCTGCCATGCTCTGTAGGATTTAGTTGGCTTCGGTGGGAGCCACCTGATACAGATCATACTTTTGCACAAATTAAGCCATTGAGGGTGTGCTTTGGCTCGTTCGTTCTCTGATCTAGCCTCGTGGACTACAAAAGATAGATAGAGTATTTCCGAATCAATTCGTTCTCTCTGCGTTATCTGGTAGATACAAATCATTTGGGTCAAGAGCGTGGGTCGTGACACCAGAGAAACTTGCCTCTGCTCCATCCAAAGTCGTTAGAGTCGGAATTTTAGACAAAGTAAAAGGTCGCGAACATCGACCATTTGCTTGACCTGAGAAAGTTTGACTTGGGATAACCTATGACTTTGGGGACCACGCACCTAATGGGTTTCCGCTTAGTGTGAGAACCTCGAGACCAGGGCACCAGGACGACAGTGCGTCAATGTTACACCACGCTTGGATGTTATTATGCGATAATGATAGATGTTTCACACCGGGAAAGCCCTGCTGAGGACCCGGAAAAGGAATAGCGTCAATCGAGTTGGACGTCAGTACAAGTCGCTGCAGCCTTTTGACTCTGGTCGACAATGAATACTCATGACAGTAGGATAGAACGTACAATGTATAGTGCCGTATAGAATCCCATATTTGAACCCAGTCAGAACATGCGTTACTGTCAAGATTAATGACGCGGACCGTCTTGTTCACGGGTGGGTTGTCATCACCTGTGCGAAGGCATGTCAAAGAGTTGTAACCGAATTCAATAATCTCGAGATTGGGCATGTTTGCAGTGGCTTTCTGCATTTCTGACCACGACATCATCGTGCCATTGAGTTGTAACTCAGTCAAATTCAAAAAAGCCGATTCCATGACTGCTTTTTCTGTTCCTGGTACAAGTCGGTTCAAACTGGGCATTCCAATTGAGAAGAAGCACGAGTTGCGGGGGACAGAGCTAACTTTAAACAGAGTCTTTTGAGGAGGGGAAGTTCACGAGTAATCATGGCAACAACATCCCAACTAGGTATCAAATTCTTAGACAAATCGAGTCCACGAATATCTAGAACGCTATGATGAACGTTACATGTACTTTTGCAATGAAAACTTACTTGGGCAAGTCTGATGAATGACCCCATCCGCATCACCAGTTGCAACATCCAAACCGTCTAGGCTGACTTCACGCAACCTGCCCAAATTGGCTAATTTGTTTCTGATCTTGTCTAGATTGATGGCTTCAACCAAGATAGAGCCCTGTGAAGATCCCAGGATCACTTTCTCTTGAGAAGCAGATCCATGGGGTATCTCAATGTATTTGGAAGTCAAGGCCTCAAGAAAGGATCGGCCATATGATACATTTGGAGACGGACGAATGAATGAGCCTGAATTTCGAACGCTGGACGCAATGTATGGGTCCTGAGTAAAAGCAATATAAACGGCTTACCGACAAGTGAAATATCTTTTGCCATCGTTGACTCCATCGTGCTTGCCACGCACACGATCGTCCCATTCGATGCCTAGCCAGGTGCCGGAAGTCCCTTCCACGGGCCCTGTATACCTCACCGTTCCAAGATATCCAGCCAGACTGATACGAGTAGAAGTAGACATAGGAGTGCGCGAGAGAAGAATGTAACGCAGAACGTGACTAGTTTTTCCAGATTGAACGGTCATCTGTTCTTTGCACCGGCTTACCTCGGGTCATGCTGGCTGCCACCCTCTTCAAGAGCATGTCTCGCAGTGGCGCTCGCGCCTCTACCAGAACCCGCGCTATTGCCCACCAAGTTATGTTCGCATCCACCTCTGTTGGTCAAACGGAGGTACGTCCTCGCCTTCATCCTTCGTCGCGTCTCATCTCGCCGACTGATTTATTGTCAATGGTTCAAATCAGCCCCCAGTATTATTTGAATCCAACCTTGCTGTGCGCACCTATATACTGAACAGGCCTCAGGCCTTGAATGCTCTTGATGAACCAATGTTGGCGCTTCTCCGCCCGAAAATTGAAGTGAAAAGTACAATTCTCTCTCCTTTGGGCCCCGTCTGATGATGTACACCCTAGGAATGGAGTACTTCGGACCTGTGCAGAACAATTGTGGGTACCGGTGTCGGACGTAAGTTCTGTGCTGGGGGTGACGTCAAAGGTAAGAGTCATAAACATAGCTCTTGATTGGCATTTGATACATTTTCTACTCAGCCGTGTTGAAAAACTCCTTAAATCCGGAAACCCGTTCTCAGGCTATCGATTTCTTCAAACGAGAGTAAGAGAAACGAGTTTCATCCAATCTTCTAACATGATCTTAATGATGTAGGTTCGAACTTGACTACATCTTGGCGACATTGTCTAAGCCCTATGTTGCTGTTCTCGACGGGATTACAAGTATGTCCGGTCAGTATCAGTATGGTTGTTCTCCTAATTCTTTGAGCAGTGGGTGGTGGTGCCGGACTTGCAGCGTATGCCTCGTTCAAAATCGCTACAGAAAATACGGTATTTTCTATGCCCGAAACTCGAATCGGTTATTGTCCTGATGTCGGAGGGAGTTATTTTTTGTCGAGGCTTGATGGGGAGCTCGGAACATATTTGTCTTTGACAAGCGGGGAAGTCAGCGGCAGAGATGTGTTGTAAGCATGATTTATCGATATTCTTCATCGTCATTCAAAAGATTGGAATAGCCGGCTCGGATTCGCGACTCACTATATTCCTTCAAGGAGACTTCCAATGCTCCTTGACAGATTGGCATCGCTTGAGAAGGCCCATGTCAGCGTGATCAATAACACTATAGAAGAGTTTTCTGCAGAGCTATCAGCTGAGGAGAAGCCTTATCTCCTTGTCGGTGAGACTCGAGAAGCTCTTGATTATGCCTTCAGGCATGACGAAGTCGAGAAGATCTTTGAAGATCTCGAAGCGTTTGTGGGCCATTATTCTCCGGCCGTCTCTGAATGGGCAAAACAAACACTTAAAACTTTACACCTACGGAGTCCTACTAGCCTGAAAGTTGCCCTGAAAGCGATTCGTCAAGGAAAGAAAATGACTTTATTCGAAACTTTGCAAATGGAACTGAATATTGCTGCTGCCTTTTGCGTGAGTCATTGTATCTGTCCCCTTCAGCCTCTTATGACTGTTCAAACTTAGAACGATGCTAGCCCCGACTTCAAGACTGGCATTACGAAAGTTCTTATTGAGAAGAAAAGAGATGAGCGGCCAACATGGTCTCCCTCCTCTGTCAAGGAAGTTTCTGATGAAATGGTCTCTCGGTTCTTCGCGGAAAACTCTCCTTACCTTTCTGGCGTACCCACCCTTTCAATCTCGGAAGTTTTGAAGGGTCGGGAAACAAGTAATTACAAACCACATAGGTTTGTACTACCTACGGAAGACGAGATTGGAGCAATGGTCCGCGGTTCTCATAGTGCCGGAGCAAACACAGGTATAACTCTCAAAGAATTAGTTTCAGCATTCGAGAGCATCCGAGATGGTAAAATGGGCGTGCGGGAGAAAGTCCTCGAGGTCGCGCGGCGCAAATGTGAAGTTCAGGACAATGGTGGCGATGGGAATTTTGTTTGGCTCAAGTGGAAGCACCAGGTGGAAAGCCCTTGATCTGTATGTTATTTCTGACTCGATAAGCACACATAATTTTTTCTCTTCTGTTATTGAGATCTGGACTTTCAGCATCGTCGTTAACCCCGAGCCCAACTAAGTGTCATCGCTTGAACTGTTGGCAGGCTACTTCGGGGATGGTAGCGTCGAGTACATGCTGGAATCACTTGCCTGTATTGGCCTGTAAGGGCCCGATCAGAGAACAACTGTAACGAACGGGTCTGATTCAATACGTGTTCGAAAGTATGCAAATCATGCATGTCTGGTTAAAGGGGGTTGATCCACTCGGATGAACATTAGATGATTATTCCGATGCGAGGCCACTAGTCGCTTGCAACCACTTTCTCAATATCAAACTCGTAATTATAGGGTCGTTGCCGTTGTTGTGGGCTCATTGTTGTACCTATTTTCACAATATTTTTCGACAATCACAGGAGGACCAAAATAGATCCAATGTGCGAGGGTCCCAAGGAATCATCATATAATATACATACATGAAGTGTCTGGGCGCCCGAAATGCGAGATCACCGTGAAACGTTGCTGGAGATGTACCTATTTTCACTGAAACTGGATGACATATCCTACCGCTTATTCATCGCCTTTACATATCAAAACGTACAAATTACATTACATCTTGTGGTCTCTGTGACTCGGAAGTGAGACGGTTTACAAACTCACATAACAGTTGTGTTACTGGGCTGACACAGTTCCGTTTTTCCCAAGTGGTAGTGCTTGTGAAGCCGAGATACGCAATCACCTGAAGAGGCTCGAGGCTTGCGGTAATGTCAAATTTGGTGAAAAACTGTAACTTAATATTGGTTGAGATTGGATACACCTGATCGCGATTGAGAGAGCAACGAAAGATTCCGTCACTCGGAGCGACCCTGTAAGCGTGCCGAGTATCGCATACGGCAAATACGTCCGTAAGGGGCGATTTTGCAAGCTTCATTTGCGCGGTGAACTACAGGCTAGGCGAAGGAAATTACACTGAAATCTGTGTGCGCCCAAATTGCTGTCAAATCAGATGATGCGGAGATGGGCAGTACCAAATTGCAATATAAAAGAGGGCGCGAAACGCGTCTTACAGCAAGTCTCTTGAACAATCCTCTCTAGTCCACACCTCTACATTACTGTCCCCATGGACGTTATCAACATTCTGCCCTCGCCGCCTCACTTTTTCAGGCTCTTTTTCCGCCTCGCCACCTCACTACTTCATTCCACCCTCCGAAGCACTCGACGTCGCGCACTTGAACAGCGAATTCTGCAAACTGACCTCGACATCGACTCAGACTCTGGCTTCTTTCCTCCACATCGGTTGGAGAGGCTGCAGCATAGATTTGTCCTCTGGGAAGACGCGCTTGCCAAGGCGAACGCCAAATTAACCTTAGGCGATGACAACAGGGACGAAGCACTCGCGAAACGCCCCTTGGGAGAAGCCTGGCGAGCCGCTGTCAGAGAGGTTCGTGGCGTTATGCAACTATGATCGACAACGTCAAAAAGTTGCTTACCTTCTTTTTTTTCTTTTACTGTAGTGGCCGGTTTTAGACACGCAAGAACTGCACCACGATCTTCGGCTCCTGCAACGCGCGCATATGGTCTTGTCATGGCTCGTGCACTTTTATGTTCATTCACTTCCACCCTCCGATGATGATATCCTCGTTCCCAAATCGCTCACTATCCCTCTTGTCGCGGTCTCGCGTTGCTTGGGTATCGCGCCGGTCCTGACATTTGCTGACACAGTCTTGTGGAACTGCGAGCCCATCGACTCCAGCCGTCCCCTGTCTGCCAATAACTTCCGAATCGTAAACCTTTTTTCCGGAACGGAGGACGAAAGGAACTTTTACATCGCATCTGCCAAAGCAGATTTTCGCGGAGTGGAGATACTGCGAATAATCGACGAGTTCCACAATCTCCCCACGCACACAGATTTAACGACCACCTCAAAGATATCGCGAGACTTGAACAGACTGGCAACCATCATCTGTGATATAAATGAAGTCATACAGTCCGTTCGTCCAACATGCGATCCTCACGTCTTCTATTTCGATATTCGCCCATGGTTCGAAGGCAGTGGTTCTAAGGGTCCGACTGCTCCGAAGTGGATTTACGAGGGGATCGAAGACTCGGATAAGCTCGACCTCAGTGGACCATCAGCCGGGCAGAGCAGTATTATGCACGCATTGGATCTCTTCCTCGACATTGACCATAAGTTGCGGGAGAAGCGGCTTCCCTCTCCCACAGAGAGAAACAAGAGAGCGGACCTCGGCTTCATGGAGCGTATGCGTCGATACATGCCAGGCAAACACCGAGAGTACCTGAATTTCCTGGCCACTACTCCTAAATCTGTCCGGGCCTTAGCGCAAAAGATTCCAATGTTACGCGACCCATATGACAATGCCGTGCTAGCCTTGAAACGACTGAGAGACAACCACATGAAGATAGCAACCCTGTATATTGTCACAATGTCCCGTTCAGGAGCACGCAGCGGCTGTCCTGTGAGCGCGATGATGGCAAACCTCGAGGCAAATGGACCTGTACGAGGGACTGGTGGTAACGAGCTGTCGCTACTCCTCAAAGCTGGACGGGATGCAACGAGACGTGCTGTGCTGAAAAAGATGGACGCATAATCGTCCGAAATCGGATTCGCGGAACAACCATAAGAAGTGGTATAATATGTTTTCTAATATTTCGAGCCTACTTACCTTAGTTAGTCTAATACTCCACATGTTCTACGATAATAAGTAACACTTAATGCATGATAGGCCAGGAGCTGCCGTGACATTTGACTTGACTGTGCTTGGTCTGCCCTGTCAAAAATGACAAATCAAACTAGGGACACAACTTCTTCCCACGCCCCATTATTCGCGTCTCCTCTAGACGCGCGATCGTGACTTTTATTGCTCACTACGATGGTTCAGCTGACCGCAGGTATCTGTGCGCGTCTCTATGCCGCAACACCCGACGACCACGGGCTTTTCAGTGGTCCTCACACAGTCCAATTTCTTTCTATCAAGAAAGTAAATTCGGGTAATGCTGGTGCCCTTGACAGATATCGTATAATCGTGTCAGATGGCATTAATTTCCTCCAAGCCATGCTTGCTACTCAGCTCAACGGAATGGTGAACGATGGAATTATCGGAAAGAATACCATTGCTGTCATCGAGAAGCTTACGTGCAACTATGTCCAGGAGAAAAAGTACGTGACGCGACCTTGTCTAGGATCACCCCTAACTGTCCCTTCCAGATTGTATATAATTCTTGCTCTACGCGTCCTTGAGACAGCGACTGAGAAGATTGGTGACCCTAAAGCCTTTGAAACCTTAGACTCTGCACCTCCCAATGCGGTAACGACGCCTGCTCAGACTACCCCGAAACCTTCTGTCGCGTTGTCACCGTCGTCCAAACCACCGATACAGCAGCATTCGAACAATGTATCAGTCGCTGCCAAGAGTGGACGTGGCTCTATCTTCCCCATCGAGGGTCTGAGCCCGTACCAGAACAATTGGACGATTAAGGCGCGCGTTACGCAGAAGTCTGAGATAAAGACATGGTCAAATGCAAAGGGAGAAGGGAAGCTGTTTAGTGTGACCCTGATGGACGATACTGGGGAAATCCGTGCTACTGGTTTTAATGTTGTTGTCGACGAACTCTATCCCAGACTGGATGAAGGGAAGGTCTACTACATTTCCAAAGCTCGCGTCAACCTCGCAAAAAAGAAATTTTCCAATCTTCCCAATGATTACGAATTGAACTTGGAGCGTAATACAGAAGTTGAGGAGGTATGGTGTCGTCAATGTTGTTGCTTCGCAGACTAGACTGATTGTTCTGTTCTCAGTGTCTTGACACGATCAATCTTCCCGTGGTTAAATATAATTTTGTATCTCTTAGTGCTCTCGAGGAGCTACCCAAGGACTCCACCTGTGGTGCGTCTTGATTTGTCCTCATGTCACCTTGTCACATAAAATCATTGAATCCAGATGTCATTGCGATTATCAAAGAAGTGTCTCCACTCGGCGAGATCCTTTCTAAGCAACAGAGCAGAACTGTACGTCATAATATAGGAACATTATTTTCCTAAGTCATCGACAAGCCGAATCTAGCTCATAAAGCGTGACCTCACACTGGTTGACCAATCTGGATACTCAGTGCGTTTGACGCTATGGGGAAAGCAAGCAGAACAGTATAAAGATGAAGAGGAGTCTCCCGTTATTGCTTTCAAAGGTGTCAAGGTTGGAGATTTTGGTGGTGAGTTTCTAAGAGTTCGCCCCATCTTTGTGTGGTAAGCATCTTTCAGGACGTTCGCTCTCCATGATCAGTACGAGCGCCATGGCTCTCAATCCTGACCTTGAAGAATGCTTTAAGCTTCGTGGGTGGTATGACTCGACGGGAGCTGGACAATCATTCCAAGCTCAGTCTAATGCGGGAGGCAATGGTGCAGTTACTGGTTTTAAGTGGGAGGAGATGCGTAGTTTGGCCGAAGTGAAGGAGTCGCAACTGGGTCAACAGGACAAAGTTGAATACTTCTCTACGAGAGCGACTATTATGCACATCAAGTCGGACAACATCTGTTATCCGGCTTGCCCGACAACAGGATGCAACAAGAAGGTCTTAGACCTCGGTGGGAGTTGGCGATGTGAAAAATGCAACAATAGTTATGATGCACCAGAGTATCGGTAACCCTTCTTCGTTTTATACTACTTGGGCCATTTTAACTTGAGCAATTTTAACTTGAGCAGATATCTTGTGTCTCTTGCTGTCGCAGATTACTCCGGGCAAGCTTGGCTGCAAGGTTTCAACGACGCCGGCCTCACTGTCTTCGGCATGTCTGCTAATGACCTTATTCAGATCAGAGTATGTCTCAATATAACTAACTATGACTTCTTGATTTCGATCTTCATCAGGAGAACGACGACGCCAAGTTCAATATGATCTTACACAAGGCGACTTGCACAACTTTCAACTTTTCTTGTCGTGCCAAACAAGACGAATA
This sequence comes from Termitomyces sp. DKA19, assembly GCA_018851325.1. NCBI lineage: Eukaryota > Fungi > Basidiomycota > Agaricomycetes > Agaricales > Lyophyllaceae > Termitomyces > Termitomyces sp. DKA19. Next base: position 47,991 of record JABCKS010024857.1, on the reverse strand, counting down.
TAATGTAAGCGGCCTTCTCTGCGTTCTCCTGTAATTCTCACGCTCGCTCTAGGGAACAACTCGTACTCGATACGGTATCTCGTCCGTCCAAGCTTTGGATTATAAAGTGGAGGCAATGAGGCTACGTGATCTGCTCCACTCTAAATGGGGACGTTGACAAGCTCCTCTGGTTTTCTGTCGTCCTGTATATTTGTCATCGGTGCCTCAGTCTGTATGTTATGTACTCGTTATCCGCGGTAGGAATATAAAACCATGTCTTTGGCCACGGAGGAATTGTTTGTTTATTGTTTTGCGCGTCACTTGAGCCAAATGCTTCCGATTGTGGACGCGTCTAGCGCGTTCACTTTTCGTGGCATCCATCTCCTTTCACTCCCCGTCCATCTCTCTCAGCTCTCGTGCTTGTAGTCCTATAATCTGCGGTCTCTGCCATCCCTGGCGACCTTTCCGAGCGCGATGCCTGCCCCCGCATACCCGCGTCAAAACCGCCCTCAAAGCCCTATCTCAACTTCTTCTGCTGCAACATATATCCCAACGCAATCGAAACACGTGTATTCCATGAGTTCTGCTCCGTCGAACACTAGCTACTCATCTACCGTGACTCCTGGTGGCCTGCAGCAGAAACTGAATGTCGTAACACGCGTTGCAATCGAGGGAAAGGCGAAGAAGGATAAAGACGGAGCCTCTGTACGCATGTATCTCAAGGTTCGTCCTGATTTCCGACGCTTAACGCGCATGTGAGTAATCAGAACGTTGCTTAGATGTCTATACCATTAGACCAAGTTCAGCCTGGGATGACTATCCCACTTTTTCCAGGTACGTAGATTCCTATGTTGTCTTGTATCGATCTTCTGAATTCGTTATCAGAGGAGAATGCGAAAATTTTGACCTCATACGTCCACCCCCTCAACAACCACTCTGTTCCATACAACTTTTCTTCAATTCTTTGCCCGCTTCTACATAAGGCAGGGCGCGCTTTAAACCTCCCTGCACGTTCAACAGAAACGTTCAACAGCGCGTTTGCGATCCCAATTACTTCTCCTCCCCCAATATCCGAGAATAGAAGTGTCAGGTCCAACAGAACTTCTATCGATGTGAGTGAAAATATTGGGACTGTTGACATCCAGTATACAGGACACATTCTTGTCAGCGGATATCAAATTTCCTATGTTTTGCCTAAGGTATTTCCCACTCACCCCAGGACTCTGAGTGAAACAGAAAGCGAGGACTATGCCAGGAAACCGAGAAGACTGTCAATTGGGGACAGAGGATCTATTCAATTCATGGCCGCCATAGATATGTGGATTCCATTCGTCTCGCACCCCCCTAGATATCCCTATCTGGTAGGTTTGTAATGTTTACACGTAGCGTGACTTTACATATCTTTCCCTTTAGCTCTCAATCCCAGTCCCTCGATGTCTACACAACAACATCAAACTCCGCATATTCCCACCAGCGGCACCGAATACCTCCTATGCCTCTCTTTCTTCGATAGAAGAGGATAGCAGCTCCTGGGATCTCACATCAGACCCTCATGTCGCACGGGCTGCTACGCGCCCCTCACGCTCTAACTCTTATTCCCACTTCGCCGATGATGAATCGAGCGACTCTTCAACGACAGGCTTTTCCGATGGTTGCGGTATTCAAGGAACTTTTCCGAGTGCAGAGCGCATCCGTATTAGGTGGGCAAAGCCCATCAAAAACATAGACATTCCCGGGAAGATGAGTAACGACCGAAGGCGTGTCGGTGTAAGGGAAATTAAAGGGGATATGACGTGCATTGTACGTGGACAACAAAGGGTCAAAGAGAGGAATGGTGCCGATGGGGTACTCCTGGATGTGGTGTACAAAGGCACCTGTCGGGGTGTTTGGTTTCCTGGCGTTGCCACCCTACTTGGCTTAGATGTGGGGCTGGAAACAAAGGGTTCCGATGCATATTGGGCAGATGGTGCTTCAAACACTTGGGACGTCGGCGGTGGCGGTGGCGGTGGCGGCGCATATCAGGGGTTTGACATCGGTGCATCCCCTCGACTAGTTGGCGCTCAGTCTCGAACAGCATCTCTGGATTCCAATGGCTCCAGTGCTCCTCAGCTTCACACATTGTCCTCGCCGCAGGATGACCTCTCGGCCCAATTCATGAGGACTCCTTCGTCATCCTCGAATGTTTCGCTCATGCGAGCCCCGCTTCCGGCTCAGGCCGTCGGAGAATATTCATTTGAAAGTGCCGCTTTGTCTTCCACCTCATCTTCTGCTCTATCCTCTATGACTTCTCTTACACCTGGCTCCTTATCATCAAGCCTTGCGGTTCCCGAGATGACCCCTGGTCTCCCAATAACACTGCATGTCAATATCGATGAACTCATTGCGCCCGCTACCAATGTCTTCACTTTCACAATATCGGGGACAATCCTTGTTGTAGCTCGACCTACTTTGTCATCCATCTCGAATGATTCGTGTCATGACAGTCCTGATCCCGAACCCATCATTCTTCCTCGTTTCACAGTTTTGGCTGCAGACTCTGAAACTATCAATACAACTGTTCATAATGAAGTGCAAGATGCGCCCATCAATGTCGAAGTGTACAACTCCACTGGTGACATATATCGGGATCCTCAGGCGAAAAAGACGGTCCTGCAGAAAGGTGGCTTTACGAAATGTAGTGATGCAGGCAGCAGAATCGCTCTACGGTCAATAGCTTCGTTGAATGGGGATTCTCGACATTCCAAGCAAGAGTTTGGGCCTCGTACGCCGATAGCGAAATCTCGTGCTCTTCCTCGTGTCTCCAACTCTCCCCTTCCAGGGACAATGCACTCTCGTCCGAAACGGACTGGTACATTGTCGATCCCGTCTGTGACGGCATCCGTTACACCTTTTCTGTGCGCGGGCGAACTCTTTCCGAAGTCCTATGCTGTCAGGGTCTGCTTCGATGCTCCTTCAGATACAGGTTCTGAATGGTTAGAGTTTGGATTGGCGAAACAGGACACTGATCTCGTGCCTCGAATGAATACCAGCAATGAAGGGCTGCCCGAAGTGTCTATTGTCAGTGTCACTGCGGAAGGAATTTCAGTGAAACACGAGTCCATCGTGACAACCGACCCAGAAACAAGCGGCTTGGGCTTGGGCTTTGATCAGATAGGTGAGAAGGAATGGATCAAGTGGGTCAGAATCCACGTTGGAAGCGGTGGAGGCACCGTAGTTGTTGACTATATTGTCAGCGAACGTCGACACGACAAGGGCAAATCACGTGCAAAAGAAAACCTTCCATTTTCTGTATCTATGCCTTCCTTTTCGATCCCTGTTGGTAGGTTCGAGGTTATTATCGAGAACTCTGGTAAGCACTCCTGGCTTTGAAGAAAAAGTACCGTTTGACACATTTATCAGGACTTGACATTACATCCCTGCGTTCGAACTTTGTTCATCAGCTGTTGACGAGCACGGGGAGCAGGCTTCTCAATTACTCCATGGATGAATTCTTTTATCCCAGCATATCTATGAGAGTCCGTCCACCCAAACGGGCATATACACATTGGATTACAACAAGCTACCTAAATTTGATAACTTGGATGTTAATCATCGTTGGCTTTGTCGTCACACATCGTCTCAATCAACAGCAGATGCTGCGTCATCACTTGGAGCTTCAGCCCTCTGTCATTACGGAAGAATGGCATAACTCTCCACAAACAGCTACGACCACTACAACCTTCACCTCAACGGTCTACGCTAGCGTCACCCGCACGCAGTGGAAGGAAGAACCGACACCAGCATCATTTGAAACGTTCAAATCATCATCATCCCATACTGGCTCTTCTGTCATCCTAGACTCTGCCGCTCTTCCGACAGGCCTTGTTCCTCCACCAAAGTCGACAAAGGCCGACCATGAAAGAGATAATATACATCAGTCCCAATCTACTCTGATAGAGGGTCACCATACCCTCGGCCTTCCTATCCAACATTTCCTCAATATCACCTGGCCGACCCATGATTTTGATGCTACGCTAGAAAGCATGATGCAAACTGTGGAGAAAGTGTGGTATCTCATACGGAAGGCATATCATTACCCCTTAGATCCGCCATAACTGATGACAGTGAATTTCGTTTTGTACTTCTTAGTTATTTTGATACCCTTGCCTGCAGTGACTATATTTTTTAGCAACTTCTAGGTAACATCTATTCAATTTCAAAAGATGTAAAATGTACAAGCAGATGTTTGAGAGGTACTAAGAATACAGATGATGTGGTATATATGTCAATGAATGAGGGTACTAGGTGAGAAATGCCGAAGAGTAATATAGTTCATGATACATAAAGGAAAGGAAGAAAGAGAGAGACAAACGCGAACCAGTGCTCACTCGCCAGCCCACTCTCCCCCGCTCGCGAGGGTGGCAAACAGGCCTTTTCTTCTGATGAGTTCGTCGAAAGTGCCCTCCTCCTTGACTTGGCCATCTGCAATAAGCACGATGCGATCACACATTTGCATCACTTGCAGCTTATGAGTCACCATCACAGTCGTTCTTTCTCCCAAGCCGTTGACTTTCCCGATCGCCTCCAGAACAGCCTTTTGGTTCTCAGGATCAAGGGCACTAGTACACTCGTCTAGAATGAGCACCTCAGATGGTCTGACAAGCGCCCGAGCGATTTGCAGCCGCTGTGCTTGACCACCAGAAAGCAGAGTGGCATTCTCGCCCACGATTGTATCGTAACCGTGTGGAAGGCCCATCACGAACTCGTGTGCATTAGCCGCCTTGGCTGCGGTTCGGATATCGACTTCTGAGACTTTTTCAAGCCCACTGCCGTAGCGTATGTTCTCGGCGATGCTGGCGTCGAATAGATGAGGATGTTGTGAGACGACAGAAACATGGTCGCGGAGGTGAGTGACTTCAATATCGTTGAGGGGCACGCCTGCGATAGCAATGCTGCCAGACGCGGGCTCATAGAGTCGTTGAAGGAGGGCTGCGATAGTGGACTTGCCAGAGCCTGAAGCACCGACGATGGCGACTGATTCGCCAGGGGCAATGGAAAGGTTGATATCGCGAAGAATTGGAACATCAGGACGAGACGGATAAGCGAATTGGACATTAGAGAGGTTGATAGCAGCGTTGGAGTTAGAGAAGACGGGACGCAAGGTACCAGTAGAATCAGAGGGGGTAGTAGATGAACTTTTGAGGAGCTGGTGGAAATCACTCGTAGCCTGTACGGACTTAGCAATTTTTTGCGCTGGAAAAAGTGAGTTAGTCAATGGTCGTCACAATGATTGTAATATAAAGGGACTTACTAAAGGCCATAAGTTGTGAACCAATAGTAACAGTGAATACAACGAGATTGAGGACCTCGACCATCTGGAGATACGTATAACGACCTTTGATAATCAAAACAGCACCAACATAGAACAAGAGCGCTTCAGCAAGATAGATGAGTCCACTGGCAACGCCGTAGGAGCATCCCTCGACAAATGCGCCACGGATGCCACTCGCGAGCGCCTTTTCAGTGGCCTTGTCAAAGTTGGCACGGAAGATGGAACCGAAGGCCATAGTTCTGATTGCCTTGACGTTTGAGATGGCTTCGTAATAGCTTTTCGCTACCTCCTCCCTGGCCCTCTTGTTACGCAGCTCGCACCCCCCCACGAGTATCGTCTGACCCGCCATCACACCCGCAAACACGGGAGCAATTGCAAGACCAACGAGGGTGAGTTCCCAACCACGAATCATTGCCCACACAAGGCCAACAGAAAGCATAGTGAAGACAACGATGGCTTGGCCTGCAACAACGGAAATGAGGTTGCGAGCATCGTGTGCGTCCTTGACGATGATCTGTACAAGGCGCACAGGTGCGTTTTCTCCCTTTTCGAACCATGCTTTGTCTTGCTTGAGTATTCGTCCAAATGCATGGCGGCGAAGAGCGGTGATCCACAAAAGACCGGAAGTCTCCATGATGAAGTACTTCAGTCCAATGAAGAGACCATCAAGGCCTGCGACGCCGAGGACAAGGCCGCCAAAGGTATTGATAATGGATATATTAGTCGCACCAATGGAAACTTCATAAAGAAGACGGGAGAGAAGATAGGAGAAAAGGGGTGTCATAGCGCCACTGGCGGCGCAGATGATGAGACCCAGGACAAAAAAAAGCTTGTGCGGCACGGTAGGCCAGGAAGCGCGGACAGTCGACCAAAACGATGGAATTGCTTCTTGCTGAGGGGCATCTTGTGGTTGTGCGACCGTTCGGCGTTTCAAGGACCGGACCGTCCACTTGTGCTTTTCGGCCACCTCCGTCTTGTCTTCCTGTGGGTGGTCCCATCGCAGCCTGTCGCGTCGAACAACCCTCCTACCACCATCGATTTGTTTCTCATCCTCGAGATCCATTTCTGCCCTCGAACGTTCATGTCCAGCGCCATAGGGCGTACTCGACAGACGTCTTGGGAACATAGGAGAAGTCGGCGTGAATTGAAGGCTTCTGCGATCCCTGCCCAATCCACTGACTGCGTTCTTCACAGGGTCCGGAACCTGGATGTCCACTGCGATGTGGATACTCGATGGCCTGCATTTCCGAAGCCTCTCACCCATTGAGGGAACGGGTATTGGCTGACGTGTCTCCCGTCTAGGATCGGTAGGGCTAGCGAGTTCAGCGACGGCGTCAAACATCCAATTACTGACGGTCAATGGACGGAGAAGTGTTTGCGATCGGAGGCGTTCAGGGTCAGTACTTTCTTCTTCTTCCTCCGATTCGTATTCGGGTGCAGGGGTGGCATGAATGTCGTTAGACGAGAGGCATCCACCCAGTTGGACGTCGAGCATTTTGCGAAACTCACCGCGACCGGAGACAGGAAGTGTAGATTCAGAATCGTATCCATTATAAGATTTGGGGGGAGCTTCGAGATCAGCACGATATCCTTGCTCTACGACTCGGCCGTCCTTCATAACGTAAACGAAGTCATTGGGCTCGATCTGTGAAAGGTCGTGGGTGATAACGATCGTTGTTAGATTGCGTCTCCACTGGCGGATGGCAGCAAATACGAGAAGACGCGAAGTTGCGTCAAGCGCAGAAGTAATTTCGTCTAGAAAGATATGAAAACAATCTTAACGAACTGGTGGCAGGGATACATACCGAGAACGAGCACTCCAGGGTTCCTCAAATGAGCACGCGCAATCGCCAACCGTTGCCTTTGTCCACCACTCAAACACACGCCTGAACCACCTCCCTGGCCCCCGGAGCTCAGAACGGTTTCATAGCCATCAGGAAGGCCCAAAACAAACTCATGAAGGAGGGCCGCCCGACACGCTTCTTCGATCTCCCGCTGAGAGGGATGCCTAGTGACAGCGACGGCAATGTTTTCTGAGACTGTGAGACCCTCAAAAACGACGTCGCCACCATAGCCCTGACCAACACCCATGACGTACGAACGGAGCCATGCGTCATCGAGGAAGCGCACGTCGCGTTCATCAATGCACACTTCACCGAACTGAGGAGTATAGAGGCGGAGAAGAAGGGCGGCAACAGTGGATTTGCCTGAGCCTGATGCACCTACAATGAATGTCGTCTCAGAAGCAGGGAGGAAGAGGGAGACATCTTCAAGAGTGGGACGTTGTTCTCGGGTAAGTTTGTCATCCTTTTCCTCTGTTGAGGTGGATGCTTGACGGGCGGGATAGGAAAAGGTGACATTGTGTAGAGAGAATTCGCCTGCGAAACTGGCGGGCCGGATCTTACGGAGGGTGGAAGTGGTGTAACGTTTCTTCTTGAGGCCCGTGAAGGGGACGTCCTCATCGTAGGAGGGGAGGACTTCTGGAGCATCGCCAACGAGCTCAAGGAGACCTCGACAGGCCTCTTTGCCCTTTGCAATGACAATGAGCTGCGGAATGCACATTTGTAAATTTGATGTCGCAATCAGGCACGCCCAGAATACAGCCATGACGTCACCGGCCTCGACTCGGTGTTCTCGGACAAGTTTCGCACCAAACCAGAAGCCTTGCACGAACATCGCGAAGCCAGTGAACTGTCCCATGGCACTCGTCAGTCCCCAAACACCATTGAGTTTTCGGCCGGCTGTGTTCATAGAACCAAACACCGAGGATGCCGTAGTGATTTCGAATTCTTGGGCGTTGAACGCTTTGACAGTGGCGATGGATGTAGTGGACCGTTCAACGAGAGCAGCAGCTTTGGCGGTCAGACTGCGTTCGGTCTGGAGGAGAGGAGAGGCTACGGCCTGTGAGAAGCCCTGAATGATGACAAGCAACGGGACCGCAGAGAGGATCACTAGGGTTAGGAGCCATGATTGACTCAAGGCAAGGACGAGGCAAGTAACAGTCGTGGTGAGGTATTGGACGAATTGGCCAAGTGCTAAAGAAGAAGCAGCACGAACATCATCGGTTTCCCTAAGCTAACTCAGTAAACAACATGCATTGATAGGAGAATGAGACTCACCGAGTGAACTTAGCCATAAGGCCACCAGCACCGAGAGGAGCTTGGTCCTCGGTAGATTCTGATCCTGCACCCATTTTGGCATCGAACCAGATGATATCCTTGCCAGTTACAGCTTCGTAGACGCGCCTCCGGATAGCGAGAAGGTTGCGCTCGCCAGTCCATATCCACAAACAACTGGTGGCACTACTAAGGGTCAATGCGCCGACTGCCAAAGCAACAAGTTCAACTGCCGCAATGCCAATGGCATGTAGGAGTTGATCCTTGTCCTCTTGGGTCGCACCTGAAAGAGGATATCTAGCAAAGGCAGCAAAGGTCTGTCCGATCACATAAGTCATGAAAGGTGCGATTCCACCTGCGATTAAAGAAGAAATGATGGCCGGAAGGAGAAGCAGGATGCGATGTCGGGTTGGCAAGAGAGAAAAGAGAAGTCGAAATGAAGGTTGAAGTGGCTTCTGGGTATGTGTCGATGCAGGAACGGGTGCAGGAGTGGGTGCAGGAGTGATCGGAGTAAAAGGAATCTTGATGTCAGAAGAGATAGAAGTACGAGGAGAAAGAGTAAGATCGTATTGGGGTTCAGACATGGTGTCCACCGGGGCGGGTGCTGTCCGCATAGTAATGAGAGAGAGAGAAAAGGAACGAAAGAGATATTGCCATTCCTGCCATTCCTCTATCCTTTTTGTTCCCCTCAGACAATAGAGCTGTGTTTGGCAGTGTTTGAACTGTGCCTTGCGCGCAGACAATTAACGCGATCACAAGATGCTCATTGTTTACACCATTGTTTGGCTGCGCAAATAAGATGCGATGGCCGAGTGGTCACAGCGGCAAGCAGATTAGACGACGGTTCGAAGCGTATTGGCGCCGTTGCTTTTGCCGCCGAAAACGTCACGCGTGATTCAAAACTGCGTTTGTTCTCAGAGTGACTTCTCTTCACTAATCATGGATACAGTCGACAAGATCGAGGACTATCTTCAGTCTCTCGAAGAATACTTTTTCTCTTCGCTCTCTGCTGCCACCACTGATCTCCCAAATATCCATGAGGCGGTCAACAGGCTTTGGCTCGACATCTCTCGGTATGGCCCCGGCATGCCCTCCTTCCCAGAGATGCATCTCCCTGCCCTCGGTGATTTTCAGGTTCCTCCTCCTCCTCCGCTTCCGCCTCCAGTAGAATCATCACTCGTCGAGAAATCTGCTAACTGGGTCAAGAGACACCCCTGGATGATGGGCAGTCTTGCCGTAGGTATAGTTGGGACAGGCCTTCTGGTCGGCTATCGTACACTCCGCACCAGGGGAAAGAACAATTATCGAGTCAAGTCCCACGGCAACGAGAGGAGGCAAGTCGTTGGTGTGTTGATATGAATTATCCTGCGTCCACGAGTCTTACGCCCTGTCAAAGTTGTCTTGGGGGGAGATACTCCTGTTGCACTTCCTCTGATCCTCAACCTGGAAGCCAAAGGATTTATCATTATTGCAAGTGTATCCACTCCCGAGGCTGTCTTAGCTCTCGAGCAGCGATCCCATGGTTATGTCAGGGCACTTGTCCTTGACCCCAACGAGGCAAGTTTCACAACTGCTTATCACCTGTTCAGGTTCATATATCAGAATAGCCTGCTACCATCTCTGTCTTCTTGCGTTCCTTGACTTCAACCCTGTCTCGCAAGTTCCCACTCTCATCATCAGGAGACCCATTTGCTTCTCCTGCTTCTCATCCATACATTCAATCTGTTATCTGTCTCCTCACACTCCCGATGCCGACGTCTTCTATTCACGCTCCCTTGGAACATATCTCCCTCCAAAACACTTACTTGCCTTTCTTATATGCGACCCATATCACTCCTCTCCAAATCCTCCAAGCAATGATGCCCCTCTTGCGAACTGGACCCGCCCGCGCACGCGACAAGGGCAAAAAATCCATCATCGTGTGCCTGCCTGCCATCGATGCCCGTGTCGGTCTTCCCTTCGCATCAATGCAGGCTATGAGCGCCGCCGGGACCCTTCGTGGTCTAGAGATCCTTCGCAGAGAGATAAACCTCGCATCGTTGACTGATCAAACTGAGTCAATGAAAAATATCAAAGTTGTAGTCGCCGATGTCGGGCTCCTAGACGTTGGCATCTACTCATCTGTCCCTTCACAAAGCAACGTCTGTAAGCTGATGGAAGATTGGAGCACGTCTGAGAAGCTTGCATATGGACCGGCCTTTGTGTCAATCTCACACACAGCTCGACCACTCCCCTCACGCTGGGACGCATTTACTGCGATCTTCAAGAACAAGGGGTTGTACGGTGTCGCGCGCGCGCCCAGTGATATTAAGACATTTGTTGACAACATCGCTTCCGTGGTCACGGGAGGACGACATAATCCGTACCTCTTTGGACTCGGAAGTATTATTGGTCAGACCCGGAATTGGATTCGTGGCGAGAGATTCTCAATCGGTGCTGGTGGTGAATATCTATTCCGCCTCTAAAATGTACCAAGCTCACCTCGATAAACGAACAATTTAGCGACTACTTATAGGCTTGCATCCTATTTGCCATCAAGCCTTCTGGACACCTTGCTCAATATCCCAGCTTTCCTAATTTCTGTTCGCAATCGCCTCCTGCCTGTCGAACCTTTCGTCAGGCCTCCTGAAAATCTGCCGACCCCTGTTCAGCCTGCCCCCACCGCGGCACTCGACATCGACGAGGAAAATCATGATCACTCGGAAGACAGCTCGGAAGTAGACGTTGAAAGTAGCGCTTCTGATGGCGTTAGTAGCAGCTGGGTCAGCGTGCAAGAAAGTTAAATACGAGTACGACGTAGGCTTTGTCTCCCAAGTCGTGATCTCCCTCTCCTTGTTCTTCACATTTTTTGTCTTTGTTTTGTATGTGTACTATATTTGCGTGTACGATACAATTGGGCATCACAAACACAACCGACCCATTAGAATGTACAGTCATCAGCTCTATCTAGAAATACAAGATACTTTCATCTTTGAAAACGTGAACAGCGAATCATGGGTGAGCCGCCTTCAAGGCTCTAGTCCTCGAACCAAGCATCTTATATACTTCAACAAAGGGACCTCATTATGGATCGTGCCCGATGAACAAGACACTGAACGATTGAAAACGATCATGCGAACGCGACAAAGCGAGCGGCAAAACTTCCCATCTTCCTACCCTACCTTTCAGCCCCATGTCACTCTCGCATCCTTTCCATCCACATCCACACCTCCGACATCAGACATCCGCGCCGTGATCGATTCCGCGTTAGAACACAGCGGGGTGACTACTCTCCCCATCAAGTTCCAATCAATCGACATCGGGACACACTTTTACCGCTCGGTATACATCGCCATAACCCTCACGCCAGAACTGGTGTCTCTCCACGAGAATGTGCACGTGAAGCTTGGAATTGAGCCAAAGACGCCAGCGTTCCCGCATGTGTCGCTGTGTTATATCGATGATGCCGATGCGGCTGAGCGGGACAATTTCTTGGAAGCGTTGAATAGAGAAGGGAAGATCAGGTACGAAAGCGAGAGCGAGAGCGTGAGCCTCAGATGCGGGGAAGGCGAGGATTGGATCTGGATGAGGGAGTTCAGGGCGAGGGAAGTTTGGGTTGCCAAGTGTGATGGTCCTGTTGAAAGCTGGACGGTCCTTGACAAGATCCCTGTTGTATGAGGTCTGTTACTGCGTTCATGTTCATATAGATCGACCAAGATTAAATTTGGGAACTATTATGCACCATGGGTAATTTAACTAATTGACGCGACGCGTGGCGTCTCGATATAGGTGATCGTACGCCCTCGAGTTTTGCCTGCTGCTGTCCAACGAGCGAATGAATGCTCTATCAAAAGATTCAAGGCCAACTCGAAATTGAAGTAGGCGGTGGAATTGAAGTAATAAGTAAATGAACTAACAGAATTCCTTCATGCGACATTTTGTAACTTCGCGATGTATACGCCCTGGCCTCTTCTTCATATGTTTCTGGGCGCTCCTGAATGTTTCGAAACTAATCATCTGTAGATGACTTTCCCTTCTATACACACGACCGGAACTGCAGTACGATTTCTCTCGAGATTCAAATCCTCACAATACCACGATCCTAAAGTAATTCAATCTGACTGAGAACGAACCTCGAATATTGTGGCATGATTAGTTCCCACAAGTCATGCAACCGGCCAGGACACTCCTGGTCCCATTCGTAGTCATCCCCTCTGAAGCGAACGCTGCATCCAGGTACAATTTGAACGGTTTTGTGCGTTCCTCTCCCGTGTCTGTTTGGTATCATACACCAGCCGCTGTATTTTTTACTCCTTGTGTGTTGACCACGTCTTTTTCTGATATGCTTAACCACGTTCCAGAAGAAGAGAAACGGAATTGAACTCGCGAGGATATGGTGTCCTCAAGATCGCTGAAAATAGTTCACGGGTATCAAGTCGTTTTGCAGCGAGAGCACTTGAAGGTTGCTCCGTGAGGTATTCTGTATTTAGGCAGATGCCCGTTTTTGTACGAGAGATAAGAAGGGATCCCGAATGGTCTGAGGTCGCCTTGACGATTCCACCAAATTACTTACTACCCAGTCTTGATTTTCGCATCCTGCACGGACATCCGAAGCTCGATGTAGGAGAACGCTCGAGCCGTTTGCCGCAATACGTCTAGACGACGAGATTCTTTATTACATACAAGACAGTACCCTATCAAGAGTCATATATGTTTCTCATCTTGTACATTGTCGTCCCTGCGTCGTACTTGGCCTCCTTTCCGTAGATACTATCCATAGCATACATTTTTGTCGATATGGGAGGCTCTACAGCTGGCGCGGCAGTCGCAGGCGTCACAACAGGTGTTGCATTGAGTGCAGCTTTGCTCGCAATGCTGGCCGCCCGGCCATCCGGTATCAAGATAAACTCCCTGACACCATCGACCTCACCATCGTAGATATAGTAGCCCTTGCGTTCGAATTGGATGATGTCGCCCTTCTTTAGATCCTTGACATTGGCGTCTGCTACTGCTTCCTCCCTGAATTCAGTGACAGGAGTGATGAAGTCGGCGACGTTATCATTCTCCTCAAGTTTCTTCTTGGTGATAAGATAGTCGTAGTCAAGAAGGGTAACGCGGGCGGGAGGGTCAGCGCTGGTGGGCTGAGAGAGCCAGGTAATCTTTTTTTTGGTCTTGCGGAAGTCACCTTCCAAGTTCAGGTCCATTTCAATAGCAGTTACGACTCCTGAGGCATCAACGGTCTTGGACCGAACGATGGCATTGCCCCAGTCCATCAAAGTAATCTGCAGCGATGATCAACATACGTAGAATAGAGAAGATGTATGCCGCACCTCCTCCTGGTCCACAAAGGATTGTGCGTCTTCCTGCTCGACGAGGATAGATGAGGAATACACAGTTTTCTTCTCCCCGAGTTCAGCATTCTTTTTGTGCTTTGGAACTGCTTTGGTAACAGGGCTTGCCGGGCCACCCTTAATTGTAACAGGAACACTAGTGAAGAGTGTTCAGATTTACCTTGGAAGAATATTAATATGAATTCTAAGAATACCTGTTTTTCGTGAGAATGGACCAATGACGGGGTGCAATAGGGTCAATGATCTTCTTGTTCTGCGTCCAGATGGAATCCCATTCCATCGATACTACAGACTGCGAAGGACCCTGCGCCAGCATGAATTGTGTAAGTGCCTCAACCGTCATACCACGACGGCGAATACCTGGATTTTGTCAAAAATCCTGGATTGTATGATAGAGATGCTGAACTGAAACATACCGCGCACGGTAGGGAAACGAGGGTCATCCCATCCACGCACATGACCCTCATTTACAAAGTTATGGAGTTTCCTTTTGGAGAGAAGCGTGTAGATGAAATTGAGACGGCTTGATTACATCGTGAGTTCCAGCTGATAATAAAATGATCCATATTGATACTCACCTGAAGTCCCAGATGTTGACTTTTCGTAGGCCAAGAGCCGTGATCATCCACTGATATTGAGGATTTCTGTCCCGGTACTCATTAGTTCTCAGAGCGTGTGTCACACCCTCGATTGAGTCAACAACGGGACAGGCGAAATCGTATGTAGGATACACCTTCCACTTATCCCTGTAATGTATATCTAGCTTGGTTATCATTCAAGGCCTGATAAGGTCTTACCCAGTGCGATGATGGGGGAGCACGTTACATCGGTAGATGACCGGGTCGCGCATAGCTTTGTTGGGGTCATCGACACTAATTTTCGCACGAAGGCACCAGCGAAGGCCCTCTTCCGTGCCAGCCCTCATCCCTTCAAAATGCTTGAGATTCTCTTCAATTGTATCATCTCTATGCTTTGAAGCGATACCCTTCATTCGTTCATCGCGCATCTGCAAAAACGGGGTAGCATCATTAGCATACTGATGCAAAAAATCAACCGACCTGCTCTTGCAAGGTATCATCAGCGTAGGCTTTTCCGGACTTTATGAGCTTGAGGGCGAGATCGTATAATGTTTGGAAATGATCAGAGGTATGCGTGACAATGTCCCCATGAATATCAAGCAGTCTCAGGTCTTCGAGAATGGTATCTTCAAATTCAGTCTACAGTTTAAGTTGATTCGGAATTAGTCGAGTGCCGGAGTGACCAACGACTCACCCTCTCTTTACTTGGATTGGTGTCATCAAAGCGAACGATGAGCTTGCCATGATACATCTTCGCGAAATACTGGTTGAGAATAGCTGCCTTTGTGTGACCAATATGAAGGTAACCACTAGGTTCGGGAGGGAAACGTGTGACAACTTGTCCATCGACTGCATCTTGTAAACCGAGAGCGAAACCAGCAGCTGTTTTGTTTGATCGTGCTTTCGACGCCTTTGCTGTCGCAAGTTCGGCAAGAGCGCTTTGAGTCTCCTTCAAAGTATCAATGTAGGTGAACCATCTTAGAAGATGAATATGTTGATTGTTTTTGAGAAGGCCTAAAACCTTGATATTACCTTCAATTAACAGAAGAGTTAGCTCATTCATGGGGAGACTGGAAAAGACTTGACCTTTGAGGGTTCCCCAGATAATCCAATCTGCCGAGGAGATAGAGTGTCCAACGAGAAACGTGCGGAATGCAAGAAGGTTATCCAGCGAGTCTAGGGCGGCAACCAACTCAGCGTGCGCAGTTATTGACTGCAAGCTTGTAGCGAGGGTGAAAAAGGAGGGAGTCTAAGTGCGTCTGTTCAAAAATCTGTTAGATCTCGAGGATTACAACCATACTTTCTCACTGTCGCCCGCTAGGCCTCCTTCCTTGGCTAATGCCTGGACAATTTCGCCCTCTTCAGCGATCGTCGATCCATTTAGTGTCAAGACAATCCCAGGAGCAGCCTCATCGAAAACCAGGCTGACATTGCCGATATGTGCAGAGATGCCCAGAGCGGCAAAGGGAAAAGGACTATATTTGATTGGAATGGCGAGCGTCGCTGTCATGGTCTAGATTGTCAGTATATCGTCTAGAATACCAGCAACGAGAAATTTCCGTTGAAGATTAGATCTTGATTGTAGACGCTTGATAAATAATTGTGAGTCACTTGCGATCACAAAATTTAATAACAGCTTTCCATATAAATTTAATGCAAAAATGAAGTACAATCTTTTCACCTCCCGAATACCCGAATCATGCCTATGCTGTGAGCCCTTCAGCTTCCTCCCCCTGGTGCATGTACTTACGCAGGATCCAGAGCGGACCCTTCGCAGAAGTATAAGCCATACACCCCTCTGGTCTTGAAAGACCGTCAATGGCCGTCGAAAACCTTTACCAAAGCACCGATCTGGCTGTCAACTGATCTTCGCGATGGAAATCAGGCTCTTGCCAACCCAATGACCATCGAGCAGAAGACCCTGTTCTTCAGGGAGCTGGTTAAGTGCGGCGTAAAGCAGATAGAAGTTGCATATCCTGCTGCAAGTGACACAGACTTCAATTTCGTTCGAGGATTAATTGAGAAGAACGAGATTCCGGATGATGTATGGATACAGGTTTGTGTACAATTAAGTCTATTGGTACCCTTCATCCGAGTCACGTTGAACTAGGTCTTGACTCCTGCCCGTGAAGATCTCATCAAGCGCACTGTCGACGCCGTTGCTGGCGCAAAACAGGCAATTCTTCACATGTATAATGCGACCTCACCGCTGTTCCGTGATGTTGTATTCCGCAATTCTAAAGAGCAAACTGTTGAGCTTGCAGTCAAGCATACCAAAGTTGTCAGACGCTTGACTGAGGAGTGCACTGCTAAATACGGCACAAAGTTTATCTATGAATATAGCCCAGAAACATTCACGCAGAGTGAAGCCGATTTTGCTCTGGAAGTATGCGAAGCTGTCAAGGCGGCGTGGGGCAAGGCAGGACTAGATGAAGAACGTATCATCTTCAACTTGCCCGCTACGGTTGAAATCGGGCCACCGAATCATTATGCTGATCAGGCATGTCATTTTCTTAGCTCCTCAAGTTGAGACTTACCTTATTTAGATCGAGAACTTTTGTAATAAGATATCCGAACGAGAGAAAATCATTGTGAGCTTACATCCACACAACGACAGAGGTCAGCTGACCCGGTTATTTCAATCTAATCCTCCAACCTGATTTAACTGGAAGGAACCGGGACTGCGGCGGCGGAGCTTGGTGTACTAGCTGGCGGCGATCGCATTGAAGGTTGTTTCTTCGGTAATGGCGAACGGACAGGCAACGTCGATTTGGTCAATCTGGCCCTTAACCTCTATACCCAGGGTATAGCTCCTGGCCTAGACTTCAGCGATATCCAATCGGTCATCGACACTATCACTCAGTGTAATGATCTTCCGATTCATCCTAGACACCCATATGCTGGGGAGCTAGTTTTCACGGCATTCTCTGGTTCGCACCAAGATGCTATCAAGAAAGGATTCGAGGCGCAGAGAATTGCCCATGCCGCCGCCACCGTCCAGGGCGAGCCGTCGTACTGGAACATGCCTTATCTACCTATCGATCCAGCCGATCTTGGACAGAATTACGAGGCTGTCATCCGCGTCAACTCACAGTCTGGAAAGGGTGGCATTGCATATCTTATCAAGCAACATTTGCAACTCGATCTTCCGCGCAAACTCCAGGTTGCATTCTATCAAGTCATCCAGGAAATTTCGGATCGTGAAGGGCGAGAAGTGACGGTAGATGACATAACTACGGCCTTCAGGCAAACGTACTATTTTGGGGGTGCCAAATACAAGGGCAGGCTTGCTCTACGAAACTTCAAGATTTCAACCCAGAGTTCGATCCAAACGAATGAAGGATCGGGCGACGAGACGTCTGATGAAACCCGACATTTCGATGGCTCGATTTCTGTTGATGGCAACTACCGTGTTGTTCGTGGAGATGGAAATGGACCTCTTTCCGCCCTCCTGGACGCTCTCCGCACCCATCTTGATATTAACTTGGTCATCCGCGAATATTCCGAACACGCCATTACCGAAGGCACGGATTCCAAAGCCGCCTCGTACGTGGAACTCGTGCCAGCTAATGATCGTAAATCGGCACAATCATGGTGGGGCGTAGGCGTTGATTCTGATATTGCGGGCTCTGGTCTCCGCGCTGTTCTCAGTGCAGTCAATAGAGCGATTGGCGAACGAGTCCTTCCCGAGCTGAAGCTCAGCGTTGGCTTCAACGCACGATCCGGGCAGGAGGACGTTTCAACTGCGATTGCCAATGCACTAGGCCTGTTACTACCTAGGCGCTTCCAATCATCCTTCTTTGAGGTTGTACAGAGGCACGCGAGAGATCACGGTGGACAAATCTCATATGAAGCGGTCACTAAACTTTTCAAGAAGACATATGGCTTCCAGATTGACGCTACTTCAAGCAAGATCGTCTTGGCGTCTCATAAGCTAGAACAATTGAGCGAGGGTCGTCGACAGATTACTGGAGGATTTGTTGTTTCTGGCGAGCTCAAGAACGCTACAGGAGCTGGCAATGGGCCTCTGTCATCTGTCCTTGCTGCCCTGCATACCCTAATCGACGGTTCTCTATCTATTCGTGAATACTCAGAGCACTCCATCGGCGAGGGTACAGACGTTGTGGCAGCTTCCTATGTCGATTTGGTGTATGAAGTTGCAGGTTCCAAGAAGAGTAGCTCCTGGGGAGTTGCAACAGACGTGGACATCACTACCTCTGGAATCAATGCTGTCCTAAGTGCAGTAAATAGTCTAGAGGTCGTCCTCAAACGAGAGAACTAAACGAATTTCTTTTTAAGATTCTTTGTGTATGTACTCATCATCCTTGATTATGGAATCGATATACTCTGTATGGTGGGTGTCTGTAAGATGATTCTCTGAGGTATTCAAACACGTGATACAACACGTTCTCAGCACTTTGCGACGAACTTCTAGATCTGAGTGAGGTGTGGTTTATTCATATTTCGAAGGGGGAATACTATGCTCAATGACCACCGTTAGTTGTCGCGAGGGGGGAAGAGACGAAACCCCAGCATAGATGAGATGCGTAACAAAAGCAGGGAAATGGTCATAGTTTGCGTAGAGATCCAAGCCGCTGTGGTCATCGTCGTCGTTGGAAAAGAGAAGTTATTTCGAAATGATGCAGACGGAGGAAACTAAATTGGTGGAGCCTTTCCAGATCGACTATATCAAGGCGCAAAGTGTGTAAACATGGAAAATGTATAAAGCCGAAGTAACAAACAGTAGCTAGTGAGAATCCTCCCTTGCTGCTTTGAATTGCTTACAGTAAAGGTGTCGAACCAGTCTGCCATCTATCAATAATCGTGAGTTTTGTTTTCACTGATTTATGCCCACGTATGAGTAAACGTTCCATTCGTTCTTCGTCGTCATATATATCCCGATTCTGATCAAACTTTCCGAAACCTGTGATGGGATATGTCCATGCGAATCCCGAAACCATACAAGTTCGAGGCGCCGAATGGTCTTCGCACAACGCGCTGCAATAGTCATCCACAAGGCTTTGCGAGCGATGTGAGAATAATCCCACCGAGCGAACTACTCACAAGAATCTCCAGACTAGGGCATACTGAAATTAAGCTCCATAGGCACCCTCGTGCCAAGACTGCGAAATCTGAACGTGTTGTTCCTAGGTGTTGAAAGAGAATTGGAACATGTTCAAATCGGAGGACCCTCAGAATCTCATCAATAAGTTTCCATGACATCGTGAAAATTCTTCGAAACGATGGAGAGAGAAATCTTTATTTTCATGGGATCGCGTACAAGTTGCACGACTGCTTTTCGCGGTCGAAAAAAAGGAAGAAATGTCAAGTGTCTCTGGAACGAGTATTATCGAAGAATGCGGGACATGTCCTCAGTAGGAATTCGAGAGACCAATTGGTTTTAACTCTGGTTGGATGCCTAGACGGACATCTTCTCCTTATGGTAACATCACGTGTAGACGCGTAAATTCTGTTAACACCCATGATTTAAAGGAGTAGCTTACACAACGTCATCTTTTGAGCCGACAATGAAACGCTCCGCGTCTGCTGAAACATCTCCCGCGGAGAAGATACAACTCTATCATGATACCTTCGAGGACTCACAGCGGCGCAATCCTGTAGACATTCTTGACAGTGGTTTGGAAGATGACTCAGGGTACATATCTTGCAAGTGTTTCATGACATGGCGTCCTACAACTAAACACAAAGCTATTATTGAAACGACTGGGTCAACGCCACGCTGTCGCTTCCATGTTGAATTTTCGGGAGCCTGTGTCAAGTTCTTTCCCGAAATTGAGCTGAAGGCTCAAGATGAGTTTTTGTTGGCCCTCAAATCCGCACAACTAGAAAAGATTGAACAACAATCTCGCCTATGTACCATCGCCTTGAAACTGATCTACGAGGAAGGTGTCATCATCAAGTTCCTAAAACGTCAGGGCCCGTGTCGTGTTGTAGATACATGGCAGTGTACGTATTCATTTCTTATATCGAGGTATGACAGCCGAGTTCGATCACTTATCTACTGATTCTAGTACAAGAAGATGCAAGAAGACGTGAAGATGCTTGGTTTCTTCCTCCACAAGACCCCCCCAACTCTGTGATCCTGAATGAGATGCGAACATCCAGCGTGACGTCCTCCGAAACCCTACCAACATTTTCCACCACGATGCCTCTTGACGACGATCAGGAAAATCCTCCAAATATACCTGTGAATGAAGTGAAAGAGCCCGAACGTAGCAAAATCTCGAAAAGGAAGCTTAAGTTGCAGAAGAAGGTACTCCGGCGTGCTCGTGCACACGGGGAGGATGCCACTATGATCCCAGTTCCTGACAGTCGTTCCAAGCCCGTGATCACGCCGAGCACTCCACGAATCGCCACCTCAGCTATACAACCTCAGCCAATATCTCATCAGGATGTATCACACCTTTCAATCGCTACAGAAGTTGCCAACTCAACTAAACAATCGACACCTGTAGTGTCAGTCTGGACCACTGCTGGCCTCCTGACAAGTACGGTGAGACTCCTTTCGACTCTATGCACGATATTCTCTTACATAATTCAATATCCAGGGCCGGTACCATCGACTAGCAGACTTAAATGATCTTACCCCTCCTGCGCTATTCAATGTAATTGGGGTTGTAGTTCGAGTATCGCCCGGCTTATCTAAAACAGGAGGTGCGAATAGTTTTTTGATCGTGATATCCTTAATGTTCAATAATCAACAGAGTGGTACTGCAACGTCCAGCTCGTTGATCCCAGCAACACCGAAGTCGAAAATCTCAGTAGTTTCGAAGGTTTCAGGATCAACTGCTTTAATCGGAAATATGCAGAATGGCTTCCTTCTCCAGATCTAGGAGAAATTCTTATCATGCGGAATATCAAGGTAAGCTGCTCTAGTCTTATACAAGTTCATTGGCTGAAAATTTGCTAGATTTCAAATCATAGGGGTAAAATGGGTATTGGGCATCACGACAGATTTCAGTGGGCTATATTTTCCACTTCTACAGGCAAAATACGACACGGTGATCTGGGGGATGCTCCTCGATCAGAGGGTTTGCAAGAAGGTTTTGGTTACCGTTTTTCACCATTTTTCAATCCAGAAGAAGCCGAGATTCGATACTGTCTGAAAATGGCAGATTGGTGGTCTGAGGTCGAGAAATACAGAAAGAACAATGTACAAGTCCATCAGGTCTGCGGGACCGGCGATACTATATCCTACAGTCGACCTCAACGGCAACATAGGCTGATCTCGGAGACAGGTCCCCATGTATCCCCCCAGGGCTATTTTGACTGTACAGTTGAGGTAAGTCATGCAAATGATCGATCTTCCCCCCTCACAGTGCTAATTCCTCCTAGGTATTGCATGGCCATCTGAACGATAACGGAGTTTATAGCTTATATGTGACTGATTACACCGCCAATTCGGGTGTCTGCCCAATCGAGGCATCTTGGTGTCCACCTGACCTGAGCGAACATGTCTTGAAAATCGAGGCATGGGATGATGCAGCGAACATGGCTCGAGGGATGTTTGCTGGAGAGTATTATTCCATTGGAAATGCTCGAATGATGACCTCTCGTGCTGGATATGTGGAAGGCAAAGTTGTCGAGAAGAAGATTCGGAAACTGGATGCCAAAGAGGATGGCAATGTAAATTCGTATCTCAAAGCACTGTTAGAGTACGTCGTCGCTTTCTTTCTTCTGGCCCTTCTACTGATATTAATCAAGGCGTAAGGCGGCATGGAAAGAGGTTCATCCGAATAAGGATCAGCCTGATTCTTTTGAATACAAAACGATTGGCGCAGCTTTCGAAAATAAATACTTCCATTGTGTTGTAGAGGTGTGTGTCTGGCCGACACACAAATTTATTAATTCACCTCTTAATCAAAGGTTCTTCACGTCATCTGCGACGAGAATGGCACATCTTGCATTTATGTTACTGACTACACCTCTCGCAATGAGCTCCTTTCAGGGAAAGTGCAGCATACCTGGGGTGCCGGTCTTGACGGTTTCATTTTGAGAATCGCTCTCTTCAACAGCCAAGCAGAAACAGCGAAAACTATTGAAGTTGGAGCATTCTACGACATTAAGAAGTTGAGATTAAAGCAAAGTCCTACGAATCGTCAGTTTCAAGGGCAACTAGGAGGGGTCGAGCGTCTGATATTCCTACTCAACTCAAAGAACCCCTCTGACGAAAAACTCACTGCATTGAAACAGTATGTTTTTACGTCGCTACATCACTTCCAATGCTGAGCGCACCCAAATAGGCGCAAAGAGAAATGGCAGAAGAGCTCTCAAACCGTTGATTCTGATGCGTCTATCATAACCAATCTCTTGGTCAAAAGCGAGCCCGATCAGAACGACGCTATACGGTCAGCACGTCGAAGAAAAACTATTGCAGAATTGAAAACGGATGAGAAATGTCCAAACAAGACCCGAATTTTTGCGAGAGTTGTTGACTTCCGGCCTTGGAAATTGTCGGATGCGGTTATCATCCACTGTACGAATTGCAGGACAGAGTCAGCGCCCCAAACAAAATTTTCGCGTACGACTAACACTTTTCTAGCCTCCCGCCCTTCCAAAAAGCTTGCTGTAATTGTGATGATACTGACTATGAATACGTTCAGTTCATGTATCAAATGTACTTTTTGCTTGAAGATGCGAACGGTGACCAGATCTACGTCTCGGTGCACGATGGGGCGAGTTAAACCATCTGTCAATATTTTCGTTTACTGATACCCTTGTATCGATAGTCGTCCATTTTCGATGGCCTCGAACGTGGCGATATCAGCGAAAACCCAACAGCTTACTGGACGCTTTCGAAGCGTCTTTCTACCTTACTTGGAAACCTCTTAGAACTTCACTCTGGACCCATTCCGAAAGATGTTACTGAATTCCCGCTTCCCAATACCACAATGTTGCCTCTGATTATTGATACCTGGGATGCCGATGGTAAATATGCATACTGTCTTGCCGGATGTGACGAGATGAAAATGAATAGACATCATCCACCGTATGCTTAAAGTTAATTTTATTATCAGGACTTCTATGTAGATTGTCTTCGTCCCTAAATGGATCATATATTGGGAACTGGAATCAGTTGCTCTCTGTCTGGTGTGGCGCGTTATGTTGAACATCCAAGGTTTCATCATGAGCGTATCCATCGACCTTTTTTTCTTCCTTCCCGAGACCGCATATCGTCCTGACATATGTAGCAAAAGCTCATTGGTGATGACGACGAACCCACTTAAATCGCGTAGTGTTTCATCGGTTGATGCACTGGATTTGATAAAACTACATTAACGACGGTTTATAGGAGTCTGGAATATTTGCGATTCTCTTCACATTGTTGTACAATGCTCACTTTGACGCTGGTCGTTTCCCTTCTCGCATTCAAGTTTGTCCTTGGCGCAACTATTCTTCGTACGTATGGCTCCCACCACTACTACGCAGTGGAGCACAACCCTCGGGCATACGGAGGTGCATCGCTGGACGATGTGATGCATACATTGGGAATAGAAAAGGTTGAGAAGATTAGATCCTTTGAACACAACGCGATCCTGTCATTCAAAAATTCCATGCATTACGTGGCAAGGCTGCTTCATATCTGTCTGCGCATTCAGAAGATGGCTTGCCCGCCCGCGAAATTGTCGATTCGGATCGACACCTTGAGCAGCAGGTGTTGCGCCAGCGAAACAAATGCGCACCCCCTTCAATCCGTCCGCCTGCTTCCGTGGAAGGCATCAAGGAACGCTTCGGTTTCGAAGATCCCCTCTTCCCGTATCAATGGCACTTGGTCAACGACGAATACCTATAACATATGATGAACGTAGCACCTGGCTGGGAGATGGAATCCACTGGAAAAGGTGTCATTGCAGCCGTAATTGATGATGGATTGGACTTTACCAGCAAAGATTTGGCACCAAACATCGTGTGTATCGTATCCATATTGCCTATATCTCTTAATTTCATCGTTTTTGATAGGATCCTATTAACTCTTATGATTTCAACGACCACGAGTCTCTTCCCTACCCGAGAAGGTCGAACGACCGCCATGATACGCGCTGTGCTGGCCAATTTGCAGCTGCAAAGAACAACGTTTGTGGCCTTGGAATTGCCCACGAAGCTAAGGTAGCCAGCATTCACATTTTGTCCGCCCCAATTAGCGACGTCGATGAAGCTGTTGCCCTTAACCACGGTTTCCAGAATGTTTCTAGGTACAGTTGTAGTTGGGGACCGACCTCCCGACAACGGCAAGGCAATGGGCTCTCCTTCCTACCTCATCAAGAAATCTGTACTCGATGGTATTAACAATGGTCGAGCTGTGGAAAAGGCTCATATTTGTAATCGCCAGTGGAAATGGAGGAGAACATGATGACCAATGTAATTTCGATGGTTATGCAAACAGCATCTATACAGTGACTGTGTCGGCTCTTGATTACGCGGGAAAGCATCCATACTATTCGAAAATTTGTGCGGCCAACATGGTTACTGTGTATAGTTCAGGCAGCAGCAACCACATCGTGGGTGACTTTACCTTTTTCTTCGAGACTTTTTAATTATCTTTCCTTAAAGGTCACGACCGACAAAGGCAAGAATGAGTGTACAACAACCCATGAGGGAACCTCCGCGGCTGCCCCTGATGCAGCAGGAGTCTTCATCCTCGCCATTCAAGCTCGGTGAGGTGCCGATCGTCAAGTCTACCTTTTACCTACTCACTCATGATCATGCCAGACCGAAACTCACCTGGCGCGACATACAATACCTATGTATTGAGACTGCCAAGATGGTGAATCCCGAGGATCCTGATTGGGAGACAATTGCGACTGGCAAAAAGTACAGCCATAAATACGGCTTCGTTGTGCTTGATGCCTATAAATTCGTCCGGGACTTAGTCGAACCACAAGCTTGGTTCAATTCTCCAGTTGTCCAGCCTGATGATGGGAGAATGAATATGGCAAAACAGTATTCTGGTGTTACACACATCGGTCCCAAAGGAGCGACGAGCAAGATCACGATCACTAAGGATATGTTAAAGGAACATAATTTTGAGACCCTGGAGCACATCAACGTCCAAGTCTGGATCGACCATTCCCGGCGAGGAGATGTTGAAGTCGAGATTGCCAGTCTCAATGGTATCGGGAGCATCCTAGCCAAGAAGCGATCAGGTGACGAGGCGAAAACTGGTTTCCCGGGCTGGGTCTTTATGTCCGTAAAACATTGGTAGGCCTTCATTTCTGCATATTCCGCGTTTTCTCCTAGTCTTATTGGGATCTCAGGGGTGAAGATCCTGTTGAAGAGTGGTCCCTGATGAATCAGGAAGGTTCCTTGATTGGAAGATGATATTCTGGGTACGACCGTCGACCCAGTGAAAGCTGAAAGATATGGAGTTCCAGTCGTGGACGATGTCTTGCCTCCCGTCAATGAACCTTTCAGACCCTCCCTCGATATCCCGAGTGTTATCAAGGAGCACAGCAGACCAACTGCTTTCCTCCCTGTCGAAGGCGCTGTTTCCACAGCCACTTTGCACATACCCACCCAGAGTTCGACGGACCATACACAACAAGAGAAAATCACTTTACTCGTCAAGGCTTCACGTTTGATTCGCTCCCATGAAACCCTGTTTCGAGGCATTATCGGTGTTTTGATACTCGCATTGCTTAGTGCCGTGGTGTACTTCGAGCAGCATCAGCAACGGCTCGTGAAAAATTATTCTGCTCTTCCTGATGATGTTCATCCTACGATTGAGCTTGGCGGTGACTATGGTGCGGAACCGGCGGTTGTGACGTTCTCCCCTGGTCACCATCCCTAGGATCGAGTGTCTGTAAGGCTAGGATTCCATTCTAGTTTCCTCAACGATGACGACCTGTCAACAGCAGCAACAGCGCCAGCAGCCAGAGACCGCGATCAACCTGAAGTAGTACCGGCACCACCCACAATCAGTGCCGGTTCCAGTAAATCCACCTAATCCTTCATGAAATTTTCCGTATCCCTTTTTCCCAGAGCATGGGAAATATGGAATGAGGAGCTTGATTTATGTCAAGATGAATTCGTGTTGTGTAAAAAGTCAGGTCACCATACACTTATGAAGACTGGATGATCGGCGGGGTCTGCCGAATCACAATCAGTGACGGCTGTATACTGTTGCACTTTCCATATTCTATATCTCTCTACACTCGTTTTCTGCAGTCTTCGCCATGAAACTTCCTTGGACACTCGTCCTCGTCCTACTGCAGCAAACTGTTCTCGCCCTTCGGCCTACAAAACGCTCATATGACACACACAACTACTATGTCCTTGAACACGATCCATTGGCAGCACCTCTGGATGAGGTGACAAATGCTCTAGGCGTTGAAATCGTTGAGAAAGTCGGTGAACTCCTCAATATGTGGCTAGTCCGAGTACCAAAGCGAAAGTTGACTTCACGGAGTAATGAGCCAGAATCCGATCCTGTCATTAATAATTTCAACAACCTCCGCCGTCGAGCCAAAGATGTAGATAACAATCCTTTAGCGTTACGCTCGGAAGAAGCTATCCAGGCTCGAGCGATCGTTTTTGCTACAAAACATATTTCACGACAAACGCTACGCCAACGGACGAAGCGTGCACCTCCGCCTTTTCCACCTTCTGAAAACGTTGCCGCACGTTTCGGTATTGTGGACCCCATGTTTCCGCAGCAATGGCATCTAGTCAACGATGAGTTCCCGGAACATACGATGAACGTTACGTCAGTCTGGGAGATGGGGTTTACTGGGAAAGGCGTCATCTCTTCTCTGGTAGATGATGGACTAGACTATACGAGCGTGGACCTCAAAGACAACTTTGTAAGCCGACATCTTTTATAATTTGTTTCTCGTCACTTTGAATACCTTGCAGGACGCAGATGATTCTTACGACTTCAACGATCACGAACCATTGCCAACCCCAAAAAAGTTTGATGACCATCATGGCACACGCTGTGCTGGACAAGTTGCAGCAGTCAAGAACAATGCGTGTGGTGTTGGTATTGCTTACGAATCCAAGGTTGCAGGTGTACGCATCCTCTCTGGGCCTATTTCAGATGTGGACGAGGCTGCTGCGCTTAACTATGGTTTCCAGAACGTCTCTATCTACAGCTGTAGTTGGGGACCTCCCGACAATGGCCAGGCGATGGAAGGTCCAAATTATCTTATCAAGAAGGCCGTTGTCAATGGCATTAATAACGGCCGAGGTGGAAAAGGTTCTATCTTCGTTTTTGCTAGTGGAAACGGCGCAGCCAGTGGTGATCAATGTAACTTCGATGGGTACACCAACAGTATCTATTCTGTAACTGTGTCTGCTGTTGACTATAAAGGGCTCCATCCGTATTATTCAGAACCATGCGCGGCTAATATGATCGTGGCTTACAGCTCGGGGAGTGGCAAACACATCGTTCGTTCTGTTAACGTGTATACCGACCTCTAGTCTGACCATCACTCATAGGTGACATCTGACAAGGGGAAAAATGAGTGTACCAAGTCGCATGGTGGTACTTCAGCTGCAGCTCCAAATGCTGTCGGCGTTTTCGCATTAGCACTGGAAGCTCGGTGAGTCATGATAAGATCTGTATAGTGCCTCTTCTTTATGTCTTTCTTAGTCCTGATTTGTCATGGCGAGACATACAACACCTGTGCGTCGAAACTGCTCGAATGATCAACCCAGATGATCCGGACTGGGAGCCTACAGCGAATGGACGTCTCTTTAGTTACAAGTATGGTTTCGGTGTCTTGGACGCAGGTAGATTCGTCTCAGCGGCCCAGTCATGGAAACTCGTCAAGCCTCAAGCGTGG
Source organism: Termitomyces sp. DKA19 (assembly GCA_018851325.1). Classification (NCBI taxonomy): domain Eukaryota; kingdom Fungi; phylum Basidiomycota; class Agaricomycetes; order Agaricales; family Lyophyllaceae; genus Termitomyces; species Termitomyces sp. DKA19. The sequence continues at coordinate 19,872 of JABCKS010024857.1, read as the reverse complement.
TTTGAGACCCCAGCGGTTCAGCTCGAAGGTGGCACTATGGACACTGATGAACATTATTCAGGCGGTGAATTCATTGGTGAAGGCGGCATCACAAGCACTATCACAATTACTAAAGAGATGTTGGAGACCAACAACTTTGAGGTTCTGGAGCACGTGAACGTCAAAGTCTGGATTGACCATCAAACGCGCGGTGACGTCGAGGTTGAGCTCACCAGTCCCAATGGCATCAAGAGCGTTCTCGCGAAGCGACGAGTCGGCGATCGAGCTACGTCTGGATTTCCTGGTTGGAAATTCATGTCGGTCAAGCATTGGTGATCATTACTCTCGATAGGCTCTCGCATGTACTCACGCTACAATAGGGGTGAAAATCCTATCGGGGACTGGAAAATCAAGGTGACAGATCAAGAAACACCCGATATCAGTAACGGGACATTCTTAGGATGGAATCTGAAGTTTTGGGGATCGACTATCGACCCTACAAAGGCTTTGAAATATGAAGTACCTCTTGTGGAGAATGTACTACCCGTTGACGTTGTACCCCCTATCTTTCCAACACCGTCACCGACGACCACTAAGGTTATCACAAAACCTACTGCTCATCTTCCCGGTGATCATGGTGAAGCGCCAGGAGAAAACACCAATCCTGCCTTTTCCTCTGCTTTACCTAATCCGACCAGTTCCTCGCACCCAACAGCGGACGTTGGCTGGTTCCCAAGTCTCTCAAATCTTGTAGCAAATCAGAAATGGTTCTTTGGTGCTATTGGTGTGGTTGCACTATTTGCAATCGGTATGGCCGTATTCTTCTGGCGTCGACGTAAAGCACGTCTCGCGCAGTACGATGTCTTACCCGCTGGTGATGATCTCTCGATGAGCGCTCTTACCACTGGACGACGTAGTACCATTCCTACGGGCGGCCGTCCGACAAGGGAGCTATATGATGCCTTTGGGGAGTTATCGGATGACGACGATGAAAATGATGAGGCTGCACTCAGAGGAAGCCATCCGGATGAGCGTGTGTCAGGTGGATTGGGATTCCATTCTGGTTTTTTGGATGATGATGAACCTTCAACGGCTGGAGGAACCACGACAACAAAATATCGCGACGACCCATCACATGAACATCAGCAGAGGGATGGTTTGAATTCAGCAAACCCCGATGAGAGTGGGAGAGGCCGAGAACATGCCCCATAGGACGGCCGTCCTTCTGGCTTTCATTCCCTTGTAGAACACCCTATCCCTCGTGTATTTATATAGTACTAAAGGAACTATACCCAGTATCTAGAACTTCTGCACATAGACACTACGTCTATATATCATTTGGAGGAAGTGAGCTTAAGGGCAGAAGAGATAAAAGTCAGATTACAAAATACATTGAGCAAAGCAATCAAATTGCACAAAACAACAGATAACAACGGATAAGAAGGAGAAGAGTATCATCACCCGATAACTTGTAATTTTGTACCATTCTTAACTAGCGATAAGATGTTCATGTCTTCGTACTGTGCAATATTGATGTCAGAAATCTCACTACATTGGAACAGAAAAAAACTTACTTCGGAGATGGTGTCCATGAGCTGTGCTTCTGTGAAACCAGCCGTCATGATCCGAGCTCGAACATCCACCATAGACAGCTCTTCATCGTCCTCATCTGAGTCAATGTCCATATCTCGCTCGCCTGCGGGACCCCTGCCGAACCTCTTCTGCCGTCTCTGTCGTTGCCTAGGTGTCCTATCGCTAGATCGTGTCATCGTCTTGATAATCCGGAATATTTGAGACTTGGCAGATTTATCGGGCTCATATTCTCTGTCTGTATCCTCTTGGAGGCTCTCCTTGCTACTTGCCATGAGTCGTAGTGCCTCATCTACATCTTCGCGTGCAACGACGTCAGCTAAGCGGAGGCGCGCCAGTGCCTGTGAAAGGCGTAAGATTCCAAGGAGGGATCGAGCGGAAGTATACGAATGGGATTTGTTCTGTTCTTCCTCCTCCTTGGACACTTTACGCAGGCGAACATAGGAGTCTACTACATAGCTGGACACTTGTGAAGGTACCGTCGGACGTTTAGTTCGAGCGATGGCAAGATAGTGCCTATGATAATGATCCTCAATGATTAGAGTGGAAGCTAGAGCCCGTCCCGACGTACCTCATGATAAGTGGATCAATAACTTCATACTCCGATTCAGGATGTTGGTTATGCATATGAACATATGTGACATGTTGCGCGAGGCGCTCGTCGTCGTCTCTCGATGGCTTATCGAGGATCAAGAAGAGTAAGTCGAACCTCGACAATAGGGCAGCGGGGAGGTTGATGTTCTCTACTGGTGAGACTTTCGGATTGTATCTGCCGTAGAGAGGATTGGCAGCAGCTAGAATAGACGTCCGAGCATTCAAGGTCGTTGAGATACCGGCCTTGGAAATTGAAATAGTTTGCTGCTCCATGACTTCATGGATAGCAGTGCGATCTGCCTCGTCCATTTTATCAAACTCGTCAATACAGCAGATTCCATTATCTGCAAGGACAAGAGCTCCGCCCTCTGAAGCATATATGAGTCATATTTACAATTGACAATCGCACTACACACCTAAGACCATCTCATCGGTCACAGGATCTCGCATGACGGCTGCGGTAAGACCAACTCCAGACGAGCCCTTTCCAGTGGTATATACGCCTCTAGGAGAGATTTTGGAAATGTACTTTAGCAATTGCGACTTTGCTACTCCTGGATCTCCCATCAGACAAATATTCAGAGCTCCTCTGATCTTCATGCCGTCTGCAGTAACTTTAGTCACTCCTCCAACAAGCAACAAGATCAATGCCTTCTTGACATCATCATGCCCGTATATTTCCGGAGCCACGCTTCGAGCAAGCCTGTCGTAGAGTGAGGAGTCACGCCTGAGATTTGCAATTCCTCGTTCAATTTCTGGTGTCATTTCCATTTCGTTGTATTGTTTCTTGAGTTGATGAATGTGGTGAGCCTCGAGGTAGGTATCAGTCAGCAGGCCGGCTCTAATAGCCTGGAATCCAGTATAGGGTATAGGGAGGAATATGCCACCGAGGTGCACCACGTCTCCAGGGTTCATCTGCCTCGTTAGAGGTCCATGTATATGTACCGTCATCGAACGTGGTATGTGACCAACTGGCACTTGGTCTGCCTAACATGATCATTCAATTAGTCAGTGAACGTGCAATGAACCTCGCAATCTACCATTTCCTGTATTTTGACTTCTTGGAAAGGACTAAAACGGCAAGCACGAGTCTGCATGTGCAAAGAACCTTTGATCCCATTTTTCTTGCATTCCCCCTCATTTTGACAGTCAAAGATCGGGGTAAACGTCTTGCTTGAGATTTCCTGGAATGTTTCGGAGCCACAGACATCGCATGTGTATGCATTGACCTGCAGGAGAGGCTTGACTTCGGACACACGAGTGACGATACCTCGAACAGTAATTAAATGACCCAAGTGAGCGCCTCTGACCTCTCTCACCGCCATCACGACGTCGCTTCTGAGTGGCTGGAAGAATAGATTGCTGTTACGAAAATTACAATTAGGTATGACAACAAGTTGATGGGAGCGTCCAACCCACTATCGACGTAGCAGATGATTAGGAAACCGAGCAGCAGAACCTTCGATCTGCTCGTTTCGTTCCCGACGTTGGTGTAGAATTACATCTATGACTTCGTCTTGGTCACTGATATCTTTGGTGGGCAATGGCATGAGCTTGTCGACAACATCGCTAAATAGCAGGACATATCGACGCGTGTTATTGCGGATTCGGTTGACCAACTCGGAGAGGGTGTTTTCATGCTGGAAGGCGAGTTAAAGAAGGAATGAAAAGACGCGTCATAGAACGCGTACTGTGTAGATATCTTCCAAGTCAATGGAAAGCATCTGCTCTTCTCGGTTGGCGATCTTTTGCTAACGACCAAGACGATATGAAGGCCGTATATGAGATTGGGCAACGGAAACGCGTACCAATTGAGCCATATACTTTGGCTGAGCTGCTTCTTCCCTCCCACCAACTGCACCTATATCGATGTTCGCGAAATCTTGGGCGAGGTCTTTCTCTTGCCCTTTGAATTTGGACAGGAAATCCGTGATTCTATCTGTAAAAGTGCCCAGTCAGATTGATCCCAGATAGCAGTATATGGACGCGCCTTTCTCTTCTTCATACGATATAGGACTTTCATGGTTGGAGAGGGACATGGTTGGAAATGAAGAGAGACGACGATGTCGGGGTTTGAAAACAATCGTTGAACGCCCGGTTGAACGTTTCTAACAGAAATCCCCAAGCGGTAGCTGGTATATATACTCGTTCTAATGAAACGCCGGTTTCTGTGCGTTGAAATTCCCAAGCGCAGGCCTTTCCAAGGAGATGCGGAGCCCTCTCCCGTGTCCCAGACTGCCTCACCGTCCCCACCAGCAAAGAAGCCCAAGATGCGTGAAGAGCTCAATAATGACAAGTCCTTACCCCGTTCAAAGTCAAGCTTCAGTCTACCGAATTCTCCAACTGTTTCAGACTTTGAGGATGTGAGTCCGTTGACTTGCAATAATTGGCTGATTCTTACTATATAAATAACTAACAATAGGCATCGAGGCATGATACAGGTGTATTCAAAACACAGTATTTGCGAGCTTCCCCAACCGTTTCTGATTTCCTTGTCGATGATACTCCGGCCGTTCTCGCGCCTTCAGACGATGAAATCATGTCATGGCCTCCAAAACCCTCACACCTGCCAATAGCATCCGGTTCAAATGTGACATGTGAGGACATGCAGGGTACGTTATTTGTTTCTTCGTATATATCAAAAAAATACAAGTTGATATGTCTTCCATCAGGTCCGGTTCTCTATGAGGCTTCGATTGATGACATCCTTGAGGACGACGACCTTCTTGTCCTAGGTGAAACGTCCCCCGATCCCCTCGAAAATTCTGCGAGTCAGGGTGATGTTCCTGTCCGTGTATTGGACAATTTCAGCATCTTTGACATGTCAAGCAACGAGCTCGTGCCAATCGCAGAATTACTTGGACTTGAATACGGTTTCCGAAAGTTCAGTGCGTCTGGATCCGTCAGGGCGTGGATAGATGAGAATGAGGACGAGCCGGATGATGACGATGAAGAGTCTGAAGAAGACCTTGACAACTCTAAACGTGTTAAGCTCTCGACGATCATTGAGTTCGACATCCACAGTATATCTGAAACAACAGGAAATCCGGATAGGTTCTTGGTCTTTCCAATAATGGTACTTGTCTCTAATCTCCTTGATAGTAAAATATACATACGCACAAAATATGCGTGGTACATCCTTCACATGCCCACCGAGGGATACAGGCCGTTTTTTATTTCTTTCTGGATCAAACACCGCGTTCTTCATCTCGTTCTCAATACTGTGATCAGGAATCGACATGCTTCTTACGAAGAATTCCTCGAAACGCTTTCAAATGTAGAGGGAGACGTTTTTGCAAGAGAGGAAGTTCTCGCCTCTCTGCAAATGCTTGGAAGGGCCCTCACAGAGGCTGACGTCCAATCTGAAGATGTCGTAAGTTTTTCTCAACCTAATCATGTAGTGCCCCCAAATGATGAAACGTTAATACACTCAAAGAAAGCATATGTGACTGCCAATCTCCCTGAAATGTGCGATGAATACGACATCCAAGTCAACTCAGTTCGGCTTGCATCAGAGTATCTGCAATTGGATTTGAGCGACGGCGATGACTTTGAACCAAAAGAGAGACCACGCAAGTCAAGATCGAAGCGGATATCGACAAAATCAACCCTTTCCGACAAGGAGATGGAGGTGTTGAAACATCGAAACACAACCTACGTGACACCGGTTGTTTCTCAAATCATGAAGAACCTGTTCAGTGTCCCGTTGCATTTTGCGGAGATCCCGGTAATCGAAGACGACTCTGATGTGATCACCGAGATTGACAACGTGAAGACGCACCATTCGGACCCGACGAGCATGAAATGGGGTCAGGCTGAAGGTAACATGTATTTAAGCCTCAACATGGATGGAGTAGAATATCATGTGAGTGAAGTGTCATCCATCTATCCACAATAGTATTGACTCTGTCTTGAAGGCCGGTGACAATGTGATGGTCGTTCCTGGTGATGATGAAGATCGAAGGAGAGCACAAATCTCCGAGACGGACGCATCCCAGTCGCCGAACTCTTTTGCGAACCACCTATGGTAAATTCCCTCCTATATCTTTCCGTTCCATGCGCCTGAGCACTGTTCAGGTTCTGCAAAATCTGTTATTTCTTCGAAAAGGATGTAAACGGCAAGAAAACCAAGATGTTCCACGGGCAGTGGTTCATTCACGGGTCCAGAACTATTTTGCAGGAGACCGCCCATTCGAAATCACTATTCCTTCTCAAGACATGCGAGGACAACCCAGCTGCCAGCATTTTCAAGAAATGCAACGTTACGATGATGGGTCCCGAGGACGTCGAACTCCCAGACGACGGCCAGCCCCACGCGAACGATTTCCATTGCGCGTAAGTCCTGAGGTCCGCTGCACTGATCATCAATTTGCGGTTAACACAGTATCTCCAAGCCTGACGTACAACGAAAAAGAGGCTAGCTTTACCAATCTTCCTTCCGAGGAAGAGATGATCGAGCTTCTCGAACACGACACGTGTATAGCATGCGCGCTCCGGAAACGAGAGGAACGGCTGGACGACCTTGTGATAACATCAGATGGGTACTCACGACACGGCATCAACTACCATCCGAACGACTTTATATATATCCGTCCTCCTGGCCGGACGACGGGCCTTTTGGACATTGCGCAAATCCTGATGATGGAAGTCGAGGGAGGGAACCTGAAATTGACTGTCCGGATGCTCGAGCGTTCGAGCAAGCGACAGAGTTCGAGACGGGGGCTACCTTGGGACGAGGCGAGTGTGCTTTTTACAATCCATGGACCGACTGATGGACGTTATCTTTCTTAGCGGCGGTTATATGTTACGGACAATGAACAGGTCCTCGACGATGTAGATTTGGTCGACGGCATGTGCTTTGTGTGTCAGCTTACCGATGCGGACGAGATTGACGAATGGGTGATCCAAGACGACCATTTCTATGTTAACCAAACGATACATACCCGGACTGGGAAGATTTACGATTTGGACAAGGGTATTCTACGACATTGTGATGCGTGTAGGACGGAGAAGAAGAAGAAGTACGACCAACAACAAAAACTGCTGATCAGAAACGGGGCGATCAGGTGCCTGGAGTTATTCAGCGGTATGATTCGAAACGATATCTCTTCGTTTTCCTCAAGCTGACTTGTACAACGTAGGAGCCGGCGGTCTCGGGACAGGACTGGATCTATCAGGGTTCGTCGAAACCAAATACGCCGTCGAGTTCTCTCCATCCGCCGCAGCCACCTACGCGTAAAATTTCTTTCTTCTCACGTCCTTTCTACATACTTCTCTGACACCCGCATCAGTAAAAACCACCCCGACGCGACAGTCTATTGTCAAGACTCGAACAAGCTGCTACAACAGGCGTACGAAGCTGGGAAAGGAGGGACGCCGAAACCGCTGGTGTCTGGCATCGATGGAAAGACGAGGTTGCCGCCGATGCCGAGAAGGGGCGATGTTGACATGATTTCTGGGGGTACGTGTGTTATGTTATGTGCATTGCTGAGATTTCTTTTTTTTTTTTGTTTTTTGTGATTAGGTCCCCCGTGTCAGTCTTTCAGCGGTGCGAACCACAACCCCGTTCGTTCTATTTTTCTTATCTTGATTTGGCTCACTCACGCCCCTTCCTATAGCGAGCCGACGACGTCAGGTATGAACACCCGTGTGTCAAATCGCAGCTCGACTGATTTCATTGCCCAGATCGACACTACCAGGAAACATGCTGGGCTACGTGGAGACATACGACCCGCAATACTTCCTCCTCGAAAACGTCACGGGGCTCCTGACCCACCGTCTCATGAGCACGCGGAGCAAACACAAACGATCTCTGGTGGGTGGTATCCAAAGCGGGATGGTCAAATTCATCAAACGGACGCTCATCGCGCTCGGGTACGCCGTGTCTCCCCTTGCCCCCCGTCTCTCTTTCTCATCATCCTCTTACCCACCTACCCAGGTACCAAGTCCGCTGCAAGGTTCTCCAAGCGAAGCAGTACGGTGCGCCGCAGAGCCGGCGGCGCGTCATATTCTGGGGCGCCAAGCGCGGGGTGACGATCCCGGACTACCCCGTGCCGATGTACGCGTCTGCGAAGGGGATGAACAGATCGACGCTGCCGACCGGGATGTTGGAGCCCATGTCGAGGAGCCGGATTCCGGATTTCGTGCATCATTGTGCGCCGCTGAGGGCTGTGAGTGTCGATGATGCAAGCAGCGATTTGGTGCGTTGTTGTTTTGTTGCCTTGCGTTACTTTTTGAAGAATAAAATGTATCTGAAGCCTCCGTTTGACTGGTACGTGGCCGACTGTTTTTCCAAATGATTATCATTGCAGCTGAGTATCCAGGATCAACCCGCACAAGATCCTGCCATACACCTCGCAGGAGAAACACGCTGTCCGTCTGCGGATCGAGCAAGGGATCCCCCAATTCCCGGCGACGCATGGGGTGCGTGCACCCCTTCCCGGGTTCCCCGAGGGCACCGAGTACATCACTGGGCCGCAGAACCGGTACCAGAAGTGGCTGAGACGGGACATGGGGCGGGACGAGGAGGTGAAGGGGCATTATACGAGGTTTTTTACGGCGCCGGTTGTGGAAGCGTGCGTGGGGCTGTGGTTTTTGTTCCCCCGTTCTGTTGACGTTGATGTGGGTGTAGGACTGTTTGTGTGCCTTTGAAGCCGGGAGCGACGCACAGAGGTGCGTGGGGCTGGGCGTTCTTGGCTGACGCTGACGAGGCGTGGGTAGATCTACCGCAGGCTTTGCGACCGAAGCATATGACGAACGAAACGAAGATATGTGAGTCGGGTGGGTTCATACATACATGCTCTGGTCGCTGACGCGAGCTTTGCATGGCAGCTTTCTATGGTAGATTGGACGGAGACGGGCAGTTCAAGTGCACGATGACGGGTGCTGCGCCCAATACGAAAGAGTCGTGGTTGCTGCATCCTCATGTACGTTTGTGATCTTGGTGGGTGCTCTTATGGTCGGTTGGTGACACGGCAGACAGCAAAAACGCATCATGAGTGTGCGTGAACTGGCGCGGTCGCAGGGGTTCCCGGACGATTATGAGTTTCTGTCGGAAGACAAGACGCAGAGCGGGCAGAAGCTTGTGGCCAACGTGAGTGGGTGTTTTGGATGAAAGGTGTAAACGCTGAGAGTGGGGGAACAGCAAATGCGACAAATAGGAAATGCAGTGCCTGTCCCGTTTGCGCTGTACCTTGGCAAGTCGCTGGGTGCGGCACTGGTGAAGGACTGGGAGAAGGATAGAGAGAGGAAGGAGAGGGAGGGAAGCGTTGTTGTATGAATGCTGTCTACGGAGATTGTACAGATATATGCTACATCTGATCGCGGGCTAGAATCTCCTCGACACGCTTGACCTTTGCGTCGTTGCCGCCGCCCGAGGAGAGGTCGCGATCTACACGTGTGCCGATACGGATGTCGGTTGCGATGCGGGGTGCGCCTTGTGCGTGTACTGCTGCGTGGCAGTCGTGGATTGCTTGGGAGACTTGGGACCAGGGACCCTCTGATTGGAGGTGGTGGGCAGGAGAGATGGAGGAGGGCGAGGATTTAGCGTACCTAGGTTGGTGCCGTAGCCGCTTTGAATGAGCATGAGATGGGGTTCGGGATAAGAAGAGCGCGAGGCTTACTGCATCTGTTGCATGCTCGACGTCAAGTGCAGATATGAGATGGGACAGACGTACTTTGTATGTCAGCCCGGATTTGTCGAGGATGCGCTGACATTGTGCAATGTACTCTGCGACAGAGGGCTCGGCGGTGCCCACGGGGATCAGGCAAAAGTCTACAGCAAATGAGCGGACCTGGACAGCGAAGGGAGCTGCGACGGTACCTGCGACGGCGTAGAGATCGTGCATGGCGAGGAAAACAAACGACGATCGGACTTGGAAATCGATAGATAATGCCTTCTTCGACAATCCAGAGCAGGATCTCTGCCTTTGAGGCGCTTTCTCGCCCGCCACCGTCGTCGTCGTCGCTGGTGGATCTGCAGGAATGGGTCGTCGACGACGGCCACGTCGACGCCCGAGAGTCGTCTGCATCGCGCGCCGTCGACGACGGCCACATCGACGCCCGCCCCGCGCCCCCGCTGCCCCCGCGCAAGCCGTCCCACACGTCGCTCAAGTCCGCCGCGTCGTCGTCTGCATCGCGCGCCGTCGACCATACATACCCTCTGCTCGACGCCCGCTCGTCGTCTGCATCGCACGCCGTCGACCACACATACCCTCCGCTCGACGCCCGCCCGCGCCCGCGCCACGCGCCCGCAGCGTCGATCTCGTCCTTCCACTCCGTCTCGCTCTCCTCCGACACCACAGACGCTTCCCTCTCGCCCTGCCTCATCGACGACGAGTCCTACGAGGAGGTGTCGACGCCGCCCCTCCAGCAGCAAGTCCCCCCAAAACTGCCCCGCCGCCCCGCGTCCGCGTCCGCCCCTGCCTCCCCGACAGCCCGCTCCACCGCCTCCTCAGCACCCAGCGCTCCCAGCCAGCCCCCGCCCCTGCCCCGCTCCAGCGTCGCCCACCCCCGCCCCACCCATCTCAACGTCAGGCGCCCCACACCCGTCCCGCCCGCCGCCCGCGCGCGCTACGACGCCGTCTTCGACGCAAACATCGCGCAGCGCCGCCGGGCCGAGCAGCAGCCCCCGCGCGAGAGGCCGCGCCCGCCCCTGCTGAGCCCGGACCAGGCCCGGGCGGCCCAGAGGCGCGCCGTGGGCTGGCGCGGGCTGTCCGTCGATCTTATCGGCCACGATGCGCCTGACGACGACGTGGACCGAGCCAGCGAGCCCGTCGCGCCCACCGAAACGCTGGACGGCCGCTTTGTCAAGCCCATTTGGAGGCGTTCGAGGCTGGGCAGGAAGACGCTCGGCGAGATATGGTGCGTTCTTGATCAAGCCTTCTTCTTCTTGGTTCCCTCACAAATCTTGTTCAGGAACGAGTGCGATCCAGACCGCACTGGGTCGCTCACGCGCGATCAGTTTGCCCGAGGCATGTGGAGAATCGACGAGGAGCTCACGCGCGCTCAGGTGCACGCTCTCAAGTCAACAAGTACGCGTTCCCTCCGTGCTCAAGCCAGACCACCCGTGCCCAAGATCAGGCCCATATTGCGATAGCGTCGTCTGCTCTCTTATTGCTTTGCTTTCGAATACATGTACATCTAATGATTAGTAGCACCTTAATAAGCAAGAAAAACTCAAGGTATCAACCACTAAAGCACACCCCCCTTCCCCTCCTTACGTCCATAAATCTGCGCCAACAATCCCAACACCCCACCATCCCACACATCTTCCTCTTCCTCCTCCTCAAACGCCCTCGTGCGCTTCCCACCATCCGCATACGTCTCTCCCAGCCCATCGTCCAGCTCTATCTCCTCAGACGGTGTCGCACCATGATCGTCCGCCGGCACCACCTCAGGATGCTGCACACGCACGCTCCCATGCGAGTCCCCAAGCACCGCCGTCTGCGCCGTCGTCTCATCAAACACCGATTCCACAACACCCGATCCACCCAACACACTCCCCCCCCGCCGCCGCGCAGCCGCCGCAAGCTGGCTCTGCCGCAGCGCACGATCATACTCCTGCGCTTTATCCGCGAGCGTGCCTTCCCGTCGAGAATCGACGTGCTGGAAATGCACAGCGCCCTCGAGCCCGCCTGCGCCTGCGTGCCGTCGCCGCCCGTATGGGTACATCGCGTGCGTGGCGCCGTAGTCTGCCATGCGCGTCAAATAAAGCGAACCCGAAGGATCCGTAGGCGTCCAATCCGGATTCGCAGCCTGCATTTCCATTTCCATTTCAATTCCAATGATGGGGCTTAAAATCTGCGAGCAAAAACCCACCTTGAAGTTCAAAAAACTCTTCTCCATCTTGCCCTCGTTGGAGTGCATCTTCTTGTCTCGATTCCGCGTCGGCGCACCAAACTACAACCGTCAGACATATAGAGAATCGCGACAACCGGCCCACCTTGACATTCCCATGCCGCTCAAAATTAAACTCTGCAAAACTACAAACGTATCCCCTTCCGTCCACATGGACCGAAAACTCGCGGAAGAAATCGATAATGGCCGGCGCACACGCCGGGAGCGAGAACCACAGCACAAATGGCGTCAGCACGACAGACAGCACCTCCTGTGCAAAAATCAGGACTTTCATCGCGAACAGCTCTCCAAAGTTCTGGTGCACTTTCTTGCTGTGCAGCTGGTCCTTCCATTCGTCGGGCATATAGTGCGTGTAGGTGATCACCTCCATCATGAGCAGCTCGGGATCAAACACCTTGTTGTCTTCCGGAATCATGCCCCGCGCTACCGCTAGTCCTGCGGTGAACACGCCGAGATAGAAGACGGCGGTTCGATGGGGCGTGATTTCGAATTCAAAGAAGATGTCGGGAGCGATGACTGTTGCGAGAAGAAGCACGGCAGTGAAGGAACCAGCGATAAACGCGACGAACCTGTCGTGGTACGTTGAATCTAAATCTCTAAACACGGCATGAGATAACTAACCGCATGATTAGAGTAACCTTTTCATTGGGAAATTGTCCAATGTAGATATTAGCAACGGGGTAACTCTCGTCCAGTCTTCGCCTGAAGAAATGCGGCAATTCGTTGAATTCTCGAAACTTCCAGTGCGCAAAGTTCGTGTAACGTCGGCCACCAATCGACGATGGGTCCTTGTGGTACTCCTAACGAGATGATCAATGACACGTCAAAAAGACTCGTCGATGATACTCGCCTCAAAGTAGCGAAAGAAGGAATACATAAGCAGATAAAGAACGATGAAAGGCGCAAATATCGCATTAAGTAGTCCCATAAAAATAAACCGTCGTTTCAGCCTGCGCAAAACAGGATTAGGCAATGGTAAAGTCAAAAGGGAATTCATACCCTTCAATTAAAGCACCCCGGTGCTTTGACTTCAAGAACACTTTCCTCACTCTCCCGTGATCATCAAATAGATATTCCATGAGACAAAATCTGAGATTCCACTCCAACGCTTGTGTCAACATCTTCCCTTTACCCTTCTCTTCCACCACAAACCTCTTCAAAAACAAAGGCAAGGGTATGCGTAGATCAAGAAGCTCCTTGTTGAAAAGTGCGATCAAGTAGTTTTCTTTCCGAAGTATTCTGTTTGCAATGTCGTGTGCATCAAGCTTAGCAGTCGTAGTGTCGTTACTCTTTCGCGTGTGCTTTGAGGAAATGGCAGTAATTGGATTCTCCTCTCTAATAGCGCCTATGCGACGAACAACTTCCGGCCACGATATTGTTTGAATATCCGCCTGTAGTGCATCAGGCTCGTGTCACGACTACCACTAAACATCGAAAGACACTCACGTCTGGTATTTTGAGGAGATGCGTATAGAATTTATACATATCCACCAAACGCATAGTACCAAGCACAAAAGCCACAATTTGCCAAATATAAAATGCACTGAATAAGAGAAAGAACAATAATGTGAATCCCGAAAATCTGCCAAACTACTCAATGAGAATGTAGGCAGAGTATCAACGATCGACTTACCTCGACACACAACGGTCGATCACGACATGCGAGAGTTGAGTGGGCTTGCCATGTCGGATCTTGGAGTAGTCGATACAACCGAGGAGAAAGGTTGAAAATCCGATCACAAACCCTACCGTTCTAACGACAAAAAGATCGTCATGAGTGCAAAGGAGATGGGCAGTATCCCTTACAGGAGATTGAGTCCCCTCGACAGAGCTATGCTGTACATTCCTTTCCCTTCGTAATAGTAGTAGACCTCTTGTAAAAAGGCGTCTAGATTGTACACGTTGACCCAGTTCCACAGTGCCTTCTCATAGTCGTCTAGTCCACGTAGAGATTTCGTCTGTCGGTTATATTGCGGTAGGGTATCAGTGAAGCCCGGTCGCGGAGTCTGCGGATCCTCTGACTCCTCAACGTCTACTTCTGACGGTCGAGGCGGTGCGGAAAAACTGGGACCTGCACCCGAGCCCGGCGAACTCGAGGGCGGCAGCTTTATCCTGGGCGCCGATTGCAGTGTACGGCTCCGCCCACTCAAAGTCGGACCCTCCGCCTTGTGCTTCCCTTTCATACTTGGAGGCGTCCTGGAAGTGGCTTCAATCATGAAACTTTGCGGCGGCACCTCATCGTCCAAAGAGTCGTGGTGTTGCTTATCTTCTCTGTGGATATTGGGGCGTAGAGCATTCATTTCCGAAGCACCTGCATCCCAAGACACTTGTCTCTTCCCCCCTGATTTCGAAGGCGCGTGGCTTGGGGCGAGAGTTCGTCGACTGCGGCCAGCTTCTAGGTCACCTTCTGACCCTGATCGCTCATCACTACTCCTGTTCTCTTCGTCTTCCTCCAATAGTGACTCGTTGGCTTGAGAATACCCTTGATGATTCCTGCTCATTGGGTTGAGCATATTGAGAAAACGTGAGCTTGAAGGCCCTGAGGCGAGCAGGGACTGGGACGTATGGAACGACCGAGATCCCGACATATTTCGAGCAGAGCGTCCCGTTTTGTCTGGCATAGCTCGTGCGACCGCCCTGCCGCGTCAGTTGCTACTGAACCCAAAACGTCACGGTCTAAGAACGTGTTGTATCACGTGTACGAATACCATCGATGGCCGACTCGGAGCCCTTATCGCCAGTGTCTTCGATAAAAGCATATCGATTCCAATAACCAAGGATTACGAGTAGTACATACACAAAAAATTCTAATACGTTCGATTACTTCCCTCTTTTTGAGGACAACGTTTATTCGCTGCACTTCCAAGGTAAGTAGTGATGTTGTTGCAACTAACTCTCCAGGTGCTACTCTTTTTGGCAACTTCATACATTAGATCGACATAGGAAGCGTTACACCGTCTGTGTCTTCGCCAACATCATGATCTAAGCATTCACGAATAAGAGGACCAGCAGCAAGAACGGATGGCGAAGACCCATTGCCCATTCCCGCAGCGTCCTCAAAGCCAGAGAGAAGATCCTCTAGTAACCCATCGACAACCCTCGCTTCATCGTCATATGAAGCTTACGAGACGCCAAGACAATCTTGCTTAAGTAGCATCAATTTGGAAGCCATACGTTTCTTGAACAGTTCCGTGGCTAATTCATGAATCTCTGCACAACCTCAAATAAGGAGGATTGGAAGCGTCTAGGTAGTAACAGGCCTAGTGCATTGGCAATAACATTTGAAATGTCCGTCTGAACGTGCGTTGAAGCCAATGCTGAGCTTAACTTGGGAAATTCACAATCAAGAGAAGACCAGAACTAGCACCTGCCATAACTGTACCGATTTGCGATCATTAGCTGATATGAGTTCCGCATATGAGACAGTTATGGAATCCGAGTCTTCGGTAACATCATGTTCGGAATATTCGCGGATTGCATGCTTTCCCTGAATGAAGGACTCACAGTCCAAGATGAAAGGTACAAAAACGCGAGAGGCTGCAATGTCGATACGCAAAATGATAAAAGATGAACACCACCCGCGTTGGCTCGGATACCGACGATTTTCGAGTGGCATTAATCTAGGAAAGTGACACCGAAGGGGAGACAGGACAGTCAAATGTTGGTTCGAGGTCTTCAACGCTAACTGGGAGACGGTCGATAGACATGATAGAAATAAACATGCCTAGTATCCCCTACGAAGGCAATACCAGCAACCTTTGCTCGAGAATCGGCGCGCTTAGCGAAGAAATTCGTCTTCCTTACGACACACACACCCATGTAGCCGGCGCTTCCTGATCCCAGGCTGGGTGACCTCCCAGTACCATCGCATATAATTGGGCTCATCGATCAGTACAGAGGCATGTATCCTAGGACCATGTCACAAGGCCAGATTGCCGATAGTTAGAATAGTCAATGGCAGGCTGGTGGAGCAAAATGAGTAGGGCAGGAAGACGCGTGTTATCCGAGCCCGAGAAGAGTGTTGGAAATAAGCGGAGCCTTTGTCACAAATCTTTTGAAGAGTATGGCATCTGCGGACCCGAGCCCAAAATATACTCAACACCGATGACCAACCACGTGTAGAAGCGCTTGTGAGTGCGGAAGCCTGAAGGAATCGAGATGAACATGTGCGCCCTCCTAGTACATATCCACCAATGTATATCCTGACATATACTATGCCCGACAGAAGACCACAAAGGAGCATCGACACGAGTTACTCTAGCTCTGTATGTATTCTGTCCATGTTCACGTAGGCTGCATCTCTCGCCATCTGATGTCGAGCACCTCAATGACGAGGAAATTGGAGTGAAGAACTGCTTCCGTCGCCTGAAATAACAAAGACCAAAAACGATCATCAAGCCAAGCCAAGATGTAGACTTCTACCCTGGTTGTGGTTCAACCTATTGTCTGTGAAGTCGACCATTCCCGTCCCCCGTGTTCGCCGCATGGTCACAAATAAGCGAGCTTGTCATGGTTAATTGAACACATTCCGGATCGGACGATGGCTGAAGTGTGGCCTGCCCTTTCGATTTTGCAAAAGATACTGCTCCGGGAGATTCATTCACCACTCGGCAGCAGGTATGTGCTTATCGGCAACAGAGAAATCTTTTCCCGTGGTGCTCTCATATTTCGCGCAGAATCGAAAATCTTTTCATGTGTGCCGACTATCAGTGAATGCCGACATGCTGAGAAGCAGTACACTGCGTATCTTCGTCCTTTTCACTGGGCCGCCACCCAGAGTATTGCTGATCTTGTCCATCATTCCTCTACTGAAATCCTACTCTTTGGTATTGTGTACTTATATGTAGAATGCTTGTTTGAGGAGTCCATGACGATTTAGAAGCGAAATTCTCCCTTGAAATGTTTGAAGTATGACATTATGTCAGGTGAGACGTCTCTTGAGGAAATACACTTATTTCTTGAGTCACCACGAAGGAAGCTGTGATGCGTTGGAGCGTTTGATGGTATTATAGTGAGATGGTCGAGTGGCCTAAGGTGCCAAACTGAGGTGATCCTCGGGGGCGGGAGCGCGAATTATTATCAAAGTTTTGAAATACCCGTGCCCGAAATTACCCGTCGCCAGCAATCAAATGCGCAGGCCAGGAACCCGCGGTGACGCATAAAGACAAATGCGACGCCCTA